>PVJH01023743.1:0-34271 GCA_004026705.1 Nesogale talazaci | reverse complement strand
AATTTGATACAAGAAGACCAGCTGGACCTAACAGCAGTCATAGAAAATGTAGAGATTGATCAACCACAGAAAGAAATGTTCAAGATGTTACTAACACATATGCAGTTCTTAAGTGACATATTAAAGAAGAAAGAAGAATTGATACAGGAGATAAAGGCCACACACCAAAGGGAAATCCAAGAACTAAGGTGTGAGCTAAAAAAAACTAATAGCAAGCTCTCAGATTTCGCCTAGAGAATGGAGGATCCAGAGAACAGTACAAGTGACTTGAGGACTCGCAAGTAGAAATTAATAAATGGGAGAAAAAAGTCTAACAAGTCTACGAGAGAAACAGAAGAAAATATTAGAAGCCTGGCTGATACTATGAAAATAAACAACATTAGAATTATCAGTCTGCCGGAGGATGAGGCATCAAGAAAACCAACATCCAAAATAGTGAGGGAATGCTTTGAGGAAAACTTCCCTAGCTTAATGAATGAAAAGCAGATAACCATACAGGAGGCTGAAAGAACACCAGCTAGATTAAATCTCAAGAAGAAAACACCAAGACATATAGTAGTTAAACTATCAAATTATGAGGAAATTATGAGAGCAGCTAGGGAAAAAAGGGCAATCACATACAAAGGTTAACAGATAAGAATATGCTCAGACCTATCGATGGAAAGTATAAAGAAGAGAGAGTGAAGCAGCATATTCCAAAAATTGCAGGAACACCATGCAAACCCAAGAATATCCAGCCAAATTATCTATCAAAATTGATGGAGAAGTAAGAGTCTTTCCAGACAAGGAAAATCTCAGAGAATATGCCAAAAGGAACCCAGCCCTACAAAAGATCCTCACCGACCCACTAGGAGAAGAAGAACAACCACCACCTAACACACAGAAAACGAGTCTAATCAGAGACTTCAAAGGGATAACAGCCCCCAAGATAACTCTGGCTCAGAGATGGAAGAAAAGCAAGAATGAACCACAAACAGGTATTGACACAACCCATGGAAATAGAAAAACATCCAATTCAAGAGCGATAAAATGACAACACAGAGTGCACAGATAGACATAATAACCCTAAATATTAATGGATTGCTCAGGCCTTAAGAGACAGAAATTAATAGACTGGCTTAGAAAACATATGCCCTCAATCTGCTGCCTACAGGAGACACATCCTAAGATCACATAAAAAAATATATTGAGAATCAAAGGCTGGAGAAAAATATACCAAGCAAGCAGCAATTCCAAAAAAGCAGGGGTAGCAATCCTACTCTCAGATAAAATTGACCTCAAAGTGCAAACCATAATAAGAGACAAAGAAGGACACTATATAATGCTTGAGGGAAGGGTAGACAATGATGCATTAAGCATTTTAAATATATATTCCCCAAATGAGAGACCCACAGAATATGTAAACCAGACACTTCATATGATTAAAAAAGAAATCACAGCCTCAACAATTATAGTGGGTGACTTCAACACACCACTCTCTGAGAAAGACAGATCACTGGCCCAGATCAGAGAGGAAATTAAAAAATTTCTAGAAACCAATGAGAATGAAAGCATAACATACCTAAACTTATGGGACACAGCAAAGGCAGTCTTAAGAGGAAGTTTCATAGCAATACAGGCACACCTGAAAAAGGAAGAGCGTCTCATCACTGATACATTGACAAAGAATTTACAACAACCAGAGCAGAGTCAGCAGGATAATCCCACTAATAGCTAAAGAAAACACAATAAAAATCAGGGCTGAGATTGAGGAGAGAGAAAATAAGAAAACAATGGAAAAAATTAGCACTGATAAAAGTTGGTTCTTTGAAAGAATTAACAAAATTGATAAACCAATGGTAGACTTAATCAAAGAAAGGAGAGAGAAAATTTCAATAGCGAGAATAAGGGACAAAAGAGGGGATATCACAACTGATCCTAATGAAATCAAAAGAATAGTCACTTAGTACTACAAAGATCTATACTCCAATGAACTCAACAACTTGGAAGACATGGACAAATTCTTGGAAAAGCAATCTCTTCCTAGATTGTCCCCAATGGACATCAAGAATCTTAACAGATCCATAACAATAGAAGAACTAGACAAGGTTATCAAGGGGACTACCAGCAAAAAAATTGCCTGGACCAGAGGGCTACACAGAAGAATTCTACCAAGCATTCAGGGAAGAACTGACACCAACCCTACACAAACTCTTCCAAAGCATAGAAAAAGATGGCAAACTCCCAAACTCCTTCTATGAAACCAGTATAACACTGATACCAAGACCAGGCAAGGATCCCACAAGAACTGAGAACTACAGACCAATATCCCTAATGAATATCAATGCAAAAATCCTTAATAAAATACTGGCCAATAGAATACACAAGTATATAAAACAAATAATTCACCATGACAAAGTGGGGTTCATACCCGGAATGCAGGGGTGGATCAACAGACGAAAGACCATTAGTATCACTCACTATATTGACAGGGAAAAATATAAGAATAATATGGTTATATCCATAGATGCCGAAAAAGCATTTGACAATATTCAACACCAATTCATGTTTAAGACACTCAAGAAGATAGGAATAGAAAGAAAATTCATCAAGACAATAAAAGCTATATATGAAAAACCAACAGTCAATGTGATAGTCAATGGAGAAAAGACAAACACAATCCCACTGAAAAAGGGGACCAGGCAAGGATCTCAATTGTACCCTCTCTTATTCAGTATCGTACTGGAGGTTTTAGTTAACAATGTAAGGCAGAGAAACGAAATAGAAGGAATACACCTAGGGAAGGAAGAGGTGAAATTATCATTATTTGCAGATGATATGATTCTATATATGGAAAACCACAAAAGCTCCACAAAGGGGTTACTGGAAAAAATAGAAGAGTGTGGCAGAGTGGCAGGATACAAGATCAACAATCAGAAGTTGATTGGCCTGCTGTACACATCAGATAAGACCACAGAAGCGGAGATAAAAAAGAGGTACCCTTCACAATAGCCAAGCATAAATTGAAATATCTAGGGATATACCTGACAAAAAGATCTATATGAGGAAATTATAGAAAACTGTTACAAGAAACCAAGAATGACTTCAAGAAATGGAAAAATATCCCATGCTCGTGGATAGAAAAACTCAATGTAGTAAAGATGTAGTAAAGTTCTACCCGAAGCACAATGTAAGTTTAATGCAATACCGATACCATCCTCCTTCTTCAAAGAAATTGAAAAAAATGATTACCAACTTTATATGGAGAGAGAAGAAGCCCAGAATTAGTAGAGATCCCCTCAAAAAGAAGGATATCGTGGGAGAGCTTGACTTGCCTTTCTCTTGCACATACTATATAGCCATAGTGGTTCTAAACAGCATGGTATTGGCATAATGACAGATACTCAGACCAATGGAAAAGAACTGAAAATCCAGAAATAAAAACACCACCATAAAGACAACTGATCTTTGATAAGGGCCCAAAAAGTATCAAATGGGAAACAGATGCCCTTTTCAACAAGTGGTGATGGAAAAAATGGATATCTACCTGTAGAAAAATGAAGCAAGACCCTTACCTCACTCCATGCACTAGAATAAATTTAAGGTGGATCACAGACCTTGAAGTAAAAACCCAAACTATTAGGGCCATCAATGAGGGAATTGGGAACAGCCTGAGAACACTGGCACAGGGACTACATAGGCTAACAGAAATAGGGAAAGACACAAACACAGAGGAGGCTCAAATAGACAAATGGGATATACTGAAGATAAAACACCTGTGCACATCGAAAGAATTCACCAAGAGAGTAATAAGAGAGCAGACAGACTGGGAAAACATCTTTAACAATGACAAATCAGATAAAGGCCTTATTACTAAAACCTACAATACCCTGATAGCTTCCAAAAAGAGCAAAACTAACTGCCCACTGAGGAGGTGGGCAAAGGAATTAAACAGAAGGTTCACAGAGGCAGAAATCAGAGAGGCCAATATATATATGAGAAAATGTTCCAGATCATTAGCTATAAGAGAAATGCAAACCAAAACAGCAATAAGATACCATCTAACACTCTCAAGGATAGCCCAATTCAAAAAGTCAGAAAGTAACAAATGCTGGAGAGAGTGTGGGGAGATAGGGTCTCTTATCTACTGCTGGTGGACCTGCAGGTATGTACAGCCACTATGGAGATCAATTTGGAGATATCTAAAACAGATGGAAATTGAGCTACCATACGGCCCAGCAATTCCCCTGCTGGGTATATACCCAGAAGAAACAAGCAATAATCCATAACCAGAGATCTGTGCTCCAATGTTCATCGCAGCACAGTTCACAGTTCCAAGAAGTTGGAAGCAGTCCATATTCCCATCAACTGATGAATAAATTAAAAAGCTGTGGTACATACATACAATGGAGTACTATGCATCGCTGAAAAGCAGTGATGAACGTATGAAGCACGTTACCGCATGGGAAGAACTGGAGGAAATTATGCTAAGTGAAGCTAGCCAAGCGCAAAAGGTCATGTACAATATGAATCTGCTGAGGTAAGTATAATAATAATTTCAAAATTAGAAAGAGGCATCAGGAAAAAGCTACTTTATAGAGAAAATCCTGGGAGAAGGCCCAGGTAATATGGCAGGAACCAGATTAAATCTAGGACTACATAAGGTAGCCAACTAGGGGGGAAGGGGGAGGGGGGGCAGATGGAGAAGTATAGAAAGGGAAGGGGGCACTAAACCATCAAAGGGGAGCATATTGTTTATATCTCCACAGGGAAAGAGGGACCAAACTTAAACCTGGAGACCCAGGATGTGAATGCAGCATGACAGCATGGAGTGCAGAACCAGTGGAGGGACTTGAGAACACAACCCCAACCCCAACACTAGAGGCAGCCACCTCTTTACCAGAGGAATTTGCCTTGAGGCCAGCACTGAAGCTGAAGCTTAGAGAGTGAGATATGCCTGACCAGAGCACAAGAAAATGGAAGAATAGAGAATGACATGCATCCTGGCCCACCAAGCCTTCAGGATGATATTCCCACTCAGAACAGCTAATGCACAAAGAGGACTACACAGCCAGCCCCACTATAAAATACGGCTACCTTTGCTGACCCAAGGCCTATCGGGGCCAGGATGAAGAAGCAGGGTCAAGATTATACCCTGTCGGACACAACCACACCAATGCAAAGCACTAAGAGTGTGCAACAGAGCGTAGAGTCACAGATAGAGTGCCAAGGATATACTTTGGGGCCATGGTATGGCACCCCATCCGACTCAACCAGTGGTCACTCTAGGAGGTCAACTACAGATCTTGAACTTTATACAGGTTTTTATATTGCTATTATTTTTATTATTCTTTTACATATATGTATAGCACATTGAGGGGTTTTCTTGCTGTTGTCTTCATTGTTTTATTTGCTTCAGTTGCTTCATTTTAGGAGGCCTTTTTTGTATATATTGTTACCTCTGCAAGTCTATCTAGACAAGATAGGCTGGACAAAGAGTTTGGAGGCGAAAATGACAGGACTGATGGTTCCAGGGTAGGAAACATGGGAGAGGGGGAGATGGGAAAAAGGTGGTGATGTCAACCAGCCCAGGAAAAGGGGAATAACAATTGATACAAATTTTGAGAGAAGGCTGATAGGATTTATTAAGACTAATGTAACAGAGAGAAAATACTAAAACCCAAATGGAGATTAAGCATGATAGTGGGACAAGAGGGAAGCAAATGGAAATAGAAGAAGGAACTGGGGGATAATGGGCATTTACATAGATTCAAATACAGGTATGTACATAGGGGCATATATTTATAACTGGTGATGGGGAAAGTTAGTAGTAGGACAACAGATGGGCATTGAACCTCCACGCAAGTACTTCCTCTGTGCAAGAACACTGTTCTATTAAATTGGCATTCCAAGGTGCTCACCTTTCTGACACGATCACTGAAGACAAATGTGTGCTTAAGCAAAGGGGGTGAAGAAAGCTGGTGTTCCCTGGCTATCAAAAGATGGAGTGTCTGGGGTGTTAAAGACTTGAAAGTAAACAAGCAGCCATCTAGCTCAGAAGCAACAAAACCCACATGGAAGAAGCACACCAGCTTTTGGGACCATGAGGTGTCAAAGGAATTAGATATCAAGCTTCAATAACTAAAAAACAATAACATTGCGTTCTCACTTTCCTGATATGATCATTGAGGACAAATGTGTGCATAAGCTAATGTTGTGAAGAAAGCTGATGTTGCCAGGCTACCAAAAGATATAACATCGGGGTATTAAAGGATTGAATAAACAAGTGGCCATTCAGTTCAGAAGCAATAAAGCCCACACGGAAGAAGCACACCAGCCTGTATGATCATGAGGTGGTGAAGGGATCCGGTGTCAGTCATCAAAGAGCTAAAATTATATTATTATTAATGAGAGGAGTATAGATTGGGGACCCAAAAGCCCATCAATAGGTGAGGTGACATCCTCTTGCACAGGGGTTACAAGAAGGAGATGAGCCAGTTAAGACACAGGGTAGTAGCAATGAAATACGCAACCTTCCTCTAGTTCCCAAATGCTGCCTCCCACCCACTATCTTGGCCCCAATTCTACCACATAAATGCAGCTACACCAGGAGATGTACAGTGAAGTTGGAAACAGGAAATTTAGGATAGATGATCCATCAAGACTAGTAATAGGAGTGGTAATACCAGGAGGATGGAGGGATGGAGGAATAGAAAGGGAGAATCAACTTCAGGGATCTACACATAGCCTCCTCTCTGGGACACGGACAACAGGGAAGTGAGTGTTGGGACACATTGGACAGTGTACAGTATGAAAATAATAACAATTTGTAAATTACTAAGGGTTCAAGGGGAGGGGTGAGAGAAAGGGAAATATAGAGAGCTGATACTGGGGTCCTGAGGAGGGAGGATGTTTTGAGAGTGATGATGGCAATAAGTGTGTAAATGAGGCCTGCATACAATTGATGTTTGTATGGATTGTGATGGGAGTTGTATGAGCCCCCAATAAAATGATTCATTAAAGAAAGAAAAGGATCAGACAAATTCTGTTAGCCCATATGACTTAAAATTTTTTACTCTTAATGGAATATCAAATAGCTATTTCCAACCTAGTGTCTTCTGAATGAGCAGCAACAAGACAGTCTCACTGGCCAGCAGCAGACACAAGGCCTGGCCTGCCACGCCATGATAAGCAGGGTCCAACAGGAAAGGCACCAAGAAGTAGATGAATGAGGTAAATTTGCAGAAAACCAAAGAAATTAGGAAAGAGACAATGGATCAGAGACTAGAATCTAAACACAGAACCTGAGGATAAATCATAGAAAATGTCAGATGTCAGTTCCCCAAAAGAGGGGTACACTAAGAAGTGCATTTCTGAGAATGATGAGGGGTGGGGGGGGGAACGGCACTACAAATTATGATTATTTGACCATTGTCTCAATCCAAGGCTCTCCTTTATACTCAGTCTGCCATTCCATGTGCATTCAGTAACGGGTGTCAAGCTTGTCAAACTTCTCCATGTAAGGGGCACATCTCAACCTTTGTTCCCATTCTTTGTTCCTTAAAAAAACACATTCTTTACTTGGCATGTATTTCCCATGTCCTACAATATAGTTTTTCAGTCATATTAAGATGGTTTGCATAATTATAACTGCAGTCATTTTCAGAACATTTATTTCTTGTACTCTTTGTTGTTAGCTCTCTATTTCCCCCCGTTCTCTCCTGCCATGCCTCTTGGCAATTGTCAATACAATTACTGTCCTTCTAGATTTACCTGTCCTGGAATTCATATCCATAAAACCATGCAGAGCACAAACAAGGATCAGAAAACAATATCACTCAGCAACAATGACTGGACAAAAGTTAGAAAAACCTGAATGAAAAATAAAGCAAAAAATAATAAAACTGGAACAACTTTAAAATGGATCAAAAGGGAGTTCAAATGACAAAGTGCTGAATTTTCATCGAAATACATGTGCCATAATCAACTTTATCATGATCTCTATCTGATAGTAAGGTAGTTAACATCCCTCAACTGTAGTCAGAAGGGATATCCCTGGCCCCATAAATTCTGTTTTTGTATGACAAAATAAACATGTAATTATGTACCTTTCATCTATTAACTTCTTCATACTTTTTATTGGCCCTCCACCATGTCAGAACCCTTGAATGCTACTGAGAGACTCCTCCAGCTCTCAGCATCCAGCTATGCCATCTTCAAAGAATGTCACAACATTGTCCTTCATATTGTGGATGGACCAAATACTCATATTGCATAATTGAAGGTGCTCAATTCAGCTCTTGGTGTGTAAAATGGTCAGCATCAGCTGCTGCA
The DNA here is from genome assembly GCA_004026705.1 of Nesogale talazaci. Taxonomy (NCBI): domain Eukaryota; kingdom Metazoa; phylum Chordata; class Mammalia; order Afrosoricida; family Tenrecidae; genus Nesogale; species Nesogale talazaci. The sequence goes on along the minus strand of PVJH01023743.1, from coordinate 25,958 downwards.
AGCAACGCTGGGATTAGCATGACATACCATGAAAGGCAGTAGCCAGGAACATCAGCAAGCGACTTGCCCTGCAAACATAGGGCACCAATCAAAGAATGGCCCATTGAAAAGAGGAAGGACAAACCTTTTCTGCTTCACATTGCACTAAGATTCTCAGGTAAAAGCCCAGTCAGACTGTGCTTTGACTCAAAGCTTGATCTAAGCATGTCTGAAGAGTTTGTGGAAACAGTCAATATGGTGCTATTTGCCTGGGGATGTAAGAGAGCTATTTGCCTGGGGATGTAAGAGAGCATCTTCCCAAATGGAGACAAAAGAGAAAGTGGAAGAACTAACTCAAGGATCAGGGGTCTTTGTCTGAGGAAGAATGTGGTTCTGAGAATACTTGATATTATCCGTGTGAGCAGCAGTTTATTCTGTTAACACCTAGGAACTCATGGTTGCATCCAAAGATTGTGTGTGCGCACAACATATGTACAATAATAAATTTAGTAAAAATGAAGAGAGAAAAGAAGGCAGCAGAAAAGGAAAAGCAGGAGATCCCCTAATAGAATTCTTTCACCTACCTGAAAGATTTGGTAGCTTCGGGGATCAGCACTGGTTTCTGGGCTGCGTTGTAGAGGGGTAACAGGAACCACACATGTAAGGTTTCTGAGTGCGTGTCAGAATGTGGACATCACTGGTAGAGACTGCTGTACATTGTAGACCCATTACTTAGTCAGAATTCTACACCAGGTTTGGAACACTGAGATAGCAGACATCACTTTGGAGAGCATGATAAATCTGGAAGAATCCCCCCCCACACACATTCCACAATCAGATACCCACAGTGACCGCCGCATCATATGAGCATTAGCACAACTTTGTTCCTGAAGTAGCTAAGGAGACATAGATGGAAAAAGGTCTGCTTTGATCTGGTATCCTGAAATTGTTGCTACAGACAGAATTTTTAAAAAATAATTTTAATGGGGGCTTATACAGCTCTAATCACAATATGAACATACATTGTGTCAGTATTTATATCATAAAGGATATTTTATATGGGTAGAGGCTAAAGTCTCGCTTCTTCAATAGTACCAATAAACTAAAATATTAATTAAAATAAAGCAAAATACAGTAACATTTAACACCATAAACAACAGTGGTGTTATCATCACTTTCATTAACAAATGTGGGGAAATTTGCACTGTGCTGATCATGTGACTTAACTGATACTGAGTCTCCAGGAGATGGGACTTCACTCAAACACACAATCTGCAGCATGCAAACAGCAGCAGACAATAAGTGGGTGCATGGGATCATGTTATGGGGTACCATAACGTCGGACCATAAGACACACCCTCATTTATCCTCCACTTTGGTCAGGTGGGGTGGGAGTGCCTTTTATGGTCCCATAAATATAGTACTTTTATTGGTGGCTCTTACATCCCTTATCATAATGGATATATTCATTCTGTGTGTCAAGCACATTTGCACATATGCTGTCATCATCATTTTCATTGAATTCTATTCCCACTTGCGGCCCTGATATCAGCTCCCCATTTCTTCCTCCTCCCTCCTTCACAAACCCTTGATAGGTTATAGATTATTATTTTCATATCTTACATCATCCTCTGTCACCCCTCACCCACTTTTCCGTTGTTTGTCCCCCTGGAGGAGGACATAGGTTAATCCTTGTCATCAATTACCCCTTTCTACCCAACACACTCCTCATTGTTGGCCCTGAGGGCTTTATCTATCCTGGATTCTCTGTGTTGCAACTTTTATCTGTAGCAATGTGCATGCTCTGGTCTAGTCCAATTTGTAAGGTAGAATTGAGATCATGATAGTGAGGGAAAGAAAGCACCAAAGAACTAGAGGAAAGTTGTGGGTTTCACCCGTGCTATACTGTACCCTCACAGGTTCATCTCTTCCCCATGACCCCTCACAGAGGAATCACAGACGTCCAATTATCTACAGATGAGTGTTGGGTTTCCACTCCATTCCCCCACCCACCCATTCACTTTTTTTTTTAAATTTTTTTTTAGGCATCACTGCCCCGGTGGTGGGAGTAGGAGGCCCAGCCCCACTGCTGGAATTGAACCTCCGTCCCAGTGGGCCGCAGTCCCGCGCACAACCACTACGCCACCGGGGCTCAGCCCCCCCATTCACTTTTGGTATGATTTTGTTCTATGTCTTAGATGCCTGACACCTGATCCCCTTGACAACTTGTGATCACACAGGCTGGTGTACTTCTTCCTTGTGGACTTTGTTGTTTCTTAGCTAGTTGACCGCTTGTTTGCCTTCAAACCTTTAAGACCCCAGACACTATATCTTTTGATAGCTGAGACCAATCAGCTTTCTTCACCACATGTGCTTATTCATGCATTTTGTCTTCAGCAATCGTATCGGGAAGGTGAGCAACCCAGAATTCCAGATTGTTAGAACAAATTGTTCTTAAGTCCAATGTCCATCTGCAACTTTGATTCTTAACATATAGATATGAGTAATTAGTTCTATTCCTCTCTCGGTATAAGTATATAATATATTGACATATGTGCATGCCTATATTTAGGCCTTTATAAATGTCCTTGCCGCCTGGTTCTTCTATTTCCTTTTATTTTCCTCTTGTCCCACCATCATGTTTGGCATTCATTTGGATTTACTGATTCCTTGCTGCCACTTTGACCTTGATTAAGCTTCACTAGGCATACTGCACCCTTCTCTCCATTGATTTTATTTCGCTTGTTCCCTTGTCCCTGTGTTGGTTTGCCTCACCCCTTCCTTTCTCCCACATCTCCTTCTCCCCTCAGCCCCTACCCCCACCCTCTGGAACCATTAGTCTAGCTTGTTTCATTTTGAATTATTTATCCTGCCTAATTTATCTAGAAAGACATGCAGATGCACTGATAAGTGCAAAAACCAGGCAAAACCAAATGAAACAACAAAGGAAGTCAAGACCAACAAAACAATAAAGCAACAACAAAACAAAAACCAATGACAAAAAATGGAAAAGCCTATAAATAGTTCAAGGTCTACTTGTTGGTCTTTAGAAATGTTTTCCACTATAGTCTAATGAGGTGCCACACTCTGTCTCCAAAGTCTGTTTTTGGTATTCCTGAGGAGTTTGTCACTTTGCTCTCCTTGCTGCTCAGTTGCATGCTCCTAGTGTTTCATTCCAATGGGAGGGGTTCAGATAGTGCACAATTCCTGCACTGTGCCTCCTGGGTTGGCCTCTGCAGTGCTATGGTGCTTCATGGTGGGTGGGGCTGGCCCTATCATCCTCTCAGTGAGCTGTCTGCACTGAGCAGGATATCATGATATAGGCAGAAGTCATGCACACACATGTGTACATGCACATAGATGTATATTATATAGATTGTGTTCTCAAAATACCCCTACTGAGATGGGCCACGTAAGGTTTTCCTTTGAACAGGAATTGCCCATTCATGCTTAATGTAATAGCAACTGTGGTGACTTAAACCAGTTATCCTACAAGGATAAGACAAAACAAAACAACAAAAGTAGGCATGAAGCATGCTCTGTCTTCATTAAGGACATTTTGCAAGCATTGCTAGTGTGGTAGGAACACCTGACTACCCAAACTGCTATCTGTCATATATATCAGCTTTCATGAGGAGCAATGAAAGTAAATAATTTTAAATGACAATTTGGCTGACAGTGGAATGGGGTCATATGAACTAGAAGGACTAGTTAATGCGTGGGTGGGAGGTTTCTTAGGTTAGATGCAGGAGGTATGCCTGGAAGTAATGGAGCAAAAGGAAGGAGGAACGAACTGGTTGAATAATCAGGAAAAGCAGGTGGTGAGAACTATTGTTCAGTAGAAAAGTCTCCCTGGAGAAGTGATGGAGTTCCTGAGACGTGGAAGGCTAGACGAGGCAAAGACATAATATACACCAGGGATCAATTCTTCCCTGGCAAAGAAATGATCTCAATGATCTAATGGTCTTTCCTGTCTCTGACTTAGTGATGAGGTGCACAGCAACAAGGTACAGAAAGATATGGCCTAGAAAGGGAAGTAGAAAATTATATTTTCAGGTGACTTAAGAGTTCTCTCTCAATTTTTCTGTACTATTTTGACCATGACCCTGTGTTCTATTAACCACTAGGCCCCAATTAATCATGTTTGGGGGTATTTATAAAGTCCTTCCTCCTGGAAATCCATTTACTCCAAATACAAAGACAATATTTGTTTTCTTTTCTTTTAACATACTTAAAATTGAGCATTAATATTAAGAGGAGGAACTGCAATTACAAAGCTCACTATCACACTGAAGCATATTGTGTGGAGTGTGTTGTAATTATGGGAAATAACTGCATATAGTCTGTCTCGAGCAATTGGAAACAGGCCTGTGACACTTCATGTTTCCATCTACACAAAGTAGATGAAAGAAACAAATATCAATTAAACTACACATAAGATGAATGCAAGATTTTCCCTAAAAGGTGAACAAGTAGCCTAACAAATGTCTAAGCTCTTTGTGACTACAGGTATGAAGGGAAAGCAAAATGTCTCTTACTGCAGGGGGAAGGGGGGAGGAGGAGTGAGAGAAACTGCTAAAGTCTCTCTTTACGGTCCTCTGAGTCACAAGCTACCATAGGGGTAGTGATGTAAAACAGCTCCATTTTATTAGCTCAATAATGTTTTTGGATCAGAAGTTTGGGTAAGCTTTAAACAGTTTCTGTCTAGAGTTTAGAGTCTAAAAAGTTTCCAATTTAGGTATTGTATGGTCTGCATTCTAATTTGGAGGCTCAACTGGGGAAGATTCTGCTCCAAACTCTTTCAGATTGTTGGCAGCATTAACCTTCCTGTTGTTTTAGACCCAAGACACTTAATTATTTTGGGGGTGTAAAATGAATGCTACCCTCAGTTCCTAGAAGTCCGCTTCATTTCCTGAAAGTCAACTTCAGCATATAGACTTGTGAGTTTTATCAATATGATTGCTCATTTTATCATGTCAGCAGGAGGAATTAATGTGCCAGTTTCCAAAATGGCATTATAATATTATATTTTACTTTATTTTATTTTACTACATTATAGTAGTATTATATTATGTAACGCAGTCCTACAAGGGATGCCTCACTACATTAGTAATTTTAAGTAGGGTAGAAGAATGTTACAGGTCCAGCCTATACCAAGAAAGGGAGACCAGACAATATAATTACCAAGCATCAACAATTACAGTGGCCACCAAACACTACGAAATGCCTAGTCTCCACTAGATTTTTCAGGCTTACCCTTTTTAGTTTGAATAATAGTATTCTTTTCAAAGTTGCTGTAATATATGTTATAGCTATAAATATAATAATATATTGTGATATATAGTTCTTTCAGAGATTTATTTTAGAATTTTGACCTCCTGTAAGATGAATGTAGGGGGGAAATGAGTTTTCTACCTCTGTATGGTTTTATAGCCTTGGAAACCCACAGGGACAGTTTTACTCTGTCCTATATCTTCTCCCTCCCACACCTGCAAGGTTATTGGTTAGGTTTTTCTGCAGATATCCAGTCCTTTGATTATATCTCTGTTCTCATCCAGCTCTATCTTCTTAAAGGCCTGAGCCAACTACATGCTTCTTCTCATTCCTGAATATTCTGTCTCATTTTCTTATCTATTGCCCCCACAGTTCAATGTTTCCATGTCTCTCTAATTTCTGCACTTAAAAACAAAACCCAAACCAAATACCGACATCCCCCACCAAGTACCATCTATTTCTTCTCTTCACAGCCATAGCTCTTCAATGAAAAATTTATACTCCTTGTCTTGCTTACCTCCCCTTTCATTCTGCCTCAATCAATCTCATCACTTCATCACATTCATTGCTACACACACTGGTGACCTTTTTTTGATGTTAGAAATACAAGCAATATTCATATCTTCCTTTAACTTGATTTCTCATAAGAATTGACTGAAGTGATCACACTCTTTCTTTGAAATGTTTTTTTTCCCTTCTGATCACTAAAGCATGACAGTCTTCTGGGTTTCCTCTGACTTATCTAGGTGTTTCTTTGCAGTCTCTTCTTCCTCAGTTGGCCACTAAATGTTGTGTTTTAATTTGTCCTCAAGGATCTTCTAAACCTCAAGTAACATTTCTCATTGGACAATTTATTTTTTAAAAACACTTTATTGGGAGATAAGAGAGATACCTGTCAATCTATAGTTCAATCACATCAAACAGGATTGTATAATTTCTATCACAAACCAGCTTCAAAACATGCTCTTCCTTCTTGAACTCCTTGATATCTTCTCCCCTTTACCCTTTCCCTTTACAGTGTCTATAAGCTTATCAGTCTTGGGTTTCATATACCAAAAAGCATATAATCAAAATTCAAGAATGTTACTGTCAATGACAAAATATATCAGAAATAAGCAGGAAAAAAGAAACCAAAAAATGTTGAAAACCAAATATACACACACACACACACACATATACACACTTACCTTACATTGGCCCAATATTCCTCTCTCAACAATGTTCCAGAAATAAATACCAGAAATTGGTCTCATTGGACAATTAGATTGCTTTAGCATATAATGTAGGTATACAGCTTTACATTTTTATTTATTTTATACATTGATAGAATTGGGAGGTATTTACGCTTTAAAAAATGACTTGCTTCAGTATATTTCCCCATGATTCTAAACCCTATCCTGCCCATCTCTTTGGTTTCTCACTTCTTCCAAAAGCCAACCTTAATCCCCTGTAAGCTATTGATCTTTTTTCCTTGATATTTTCTTGATTTTTTTACCTTATGATCTTATGTAATTTCCCTCTTTTTCCTTGCTGTTATCATTATCTTCTTCTGCATAACATTTCCAGAAGCAGTTCCAAGCTTTGTTCATGTTTGTATTCTCATATAAGTCTAATAAAAGAATGGGTTGGGTTAGTTCATCTGATCATTGCACACTTTGGACCAATTCATTCACCTTACTGATTCTCAGTATCCTCCTCTGTAAATAGCAATATAATACCATGTTGAGGGAGTGCTATTATGCTGAGAGATCATATACATAAAATCATAAGCACAATAACTGGTATATTGCAAAATAATAATTAAATAAACAAAATATCATTCCATTATCAAAAATAGGCAGAACATAGTTATTAAGTGAACAAGTAGAAGGGTGAATAGGTAAATGATTGTGTATGAGGATATCCCTAAAAAAAAAGAGGGCATTCCTATAGATAAGAATAAAAACATTTGAAACCAAATAAGGAAATGTGCTGACAAAAATAGTCTCTCATTCACAAATTTCCCTTGCCATCTATAACCTAACATATGTAATATCAATTCTGAAAAGTCTATGTAAGAAAAATAAAGGTATCTTATACTTTCACTAGAGGATTCCTAAACAAAACTTGTTTGTAGGTTTCTATATATTCTTCTACTGTCCAAAAAGAAATAAATGAGTCAAATCTTTTGCTATCAGATACTAAGATGGGGTTTTACTGCCTCAAAGTACAATAAGTTAGAAATTATACAAAAATTAAGTTGAGAATTACTTTTATCTATAGGGATTCAGATTCAAATCTAGACTTGCAAATTAAAATGGTGTTGAATGAAGTGATTTACACTTAGCATTTGCTCAGAACATCTACCTGAAATGCATTCTATAACATGATAGAATTTCAAAGATTTAACTGTATTTACAGGACTTAATTATTTCTCCTGTAAGAATTCATCAGTATATATATGAAAAATCATAACCAATACAAAACTGTAAACCACCTTCATTATATTCAAAAATTCACCTGTGAAAAGGCTGAGCCTTATTTTTCATTCCATATTATGATAGGTAGGATTATTATGCCAACATTGCCAAAGAAGATAGGTAGGTTTGTTGTGACAACATGGCCAGTGAGCACTAGTGAGGTCAACTGAATGGTGGAGATATAAATGGCTTGACTGAGCCTCACTTTTCTCTTGCTCTTGGGTCTTTGGACCAGCAGGCTGCCTTGGATGTTCTGTGCCTTGATTTGCAAGCTACACTACCTGTGAAACACCTTATCCATGGTCTGTGTCGCTGTGATTTGAGGTTCCTTGAAGCCCTGCTTCATCACACTGCTGGACTATACATCTCTTGAGCTGGGAACTGTTGGGCTCTTTCATCTGGCTTACTGTTGATGACCTATCTGTTGCTGTTTGCTGCTTGTTGCTGGAAAGCCTGAATTGCTCTACAGAGGACTACTTAGTGGCTCTCAAGACAAAAAGGACTAATCCACTGATTAGCTGCCTCATGCAAGTGAACTGCACTGAACCATTTGTACTGCTTTATAGATTAGTTAACTATTTCTTATGTTATATATCTTTCTATCTATCTATTATCTATCTACCTATCTATCTAAAATTATTAGTGTGCTTGTTTTGTTTCTTTAGAGAACCCTGTCTAACACACATTACCCCTTCCTAATTTAGTAGCCTAAATCTGTGAAAGAAAATATCAGATTGGAAATTGCTTCATAGAAAACTGCAATCCTTAGTTGTACTATCCTTGATTCTTTACTGATGAGGATGTGAAGATTCAAAAACATGACCTGCATTTTACATTTCCAAATTTATTACTGATGTAGCAGCATGTCAACGTGTGTGTCTCCTTGTAGATTTCCAAAAATGAATTTCCTGACATTTAGCTCTTAAACAAAATGTATAGATGTTGCCTGTCAAAGGTAAGGTTATTTATATGTCCTGAGATTCAGCGGTTGTAACAGCTAATCTTCAAGAATATTACTTGATGGGCCATTAAAGACAAGATTTATTTGATAGTTGTCCTTTTTCTAAATTTCCACACTTATTTAAATAGTGTCCTGGCCTCTCTCTATTGAGAAATGATCTCAAAACCTACCTGTTTTATCCCTGAATTGTTGCCAAATATTGATTGTTAAAAGATAATAGCATCCACAGAAGCAACTTAGAGAAAAGGAGATGAAGAGTAGCAGTTGCAAGTTAAAAATTACTAAAAAGGCATCAGACTTTTGCCAAAGAAAATATGAAGTAAACACAGGTAAAGCATAGGGAAAACATGGGACAGTTCAAAAATATTTTTGCATTTTACAATACACAAATAGTTTGTGTATGGCCCATGATCTCATCCATCTCCCTTCCTTCAATCCTGTGAAATATTATTGTTCACATTTGACACAGAATAAAACACATGATGAGAGAGAGGTAATTTTGACTGACCCAAAGTTTTAGACCAAAATTATGCTTCAATCTGAAGCTTTCCTCAGTGTCTCATGGATCTATCAAGATGACAATTCAAGTAGATGCTAAGTAGCAAGTCAGAAATGAAAGCCAAGTAATCCTAAATTTTAAATGTCCAGTTGTGAGACTAAAGCCATGAATCTGATTTTGTGGGGGAAAGGTCTGGGTCAAAGCCCTGGTTCTACCATCACATACCTCTGTGGACTCAGATAAGTTCCTTTAGCCTTTAGCCATATTTCTTATTTGTCAAATAAAAGTATTGACCTACTTACTCAATGAGGTTCGTGAAAATATTAACATTGAATAAACATTTTTCAACACATTTTTCATCACCTACTCTTTGGGCACCGGCACAATGTTAGGAGCTGGAAATACTAAGAAGAAAAAAGAATGAGAAAGGAAAGCATGTCTTCTGGATCAAGAAAATGAATGCCTAATCATCACACTGGGAAAGGAATGCAGAACTTCAAGAGGAAGATAGGTGAGTCTTAGATGTAGTACTGGCTTGGTTAAAGGAACAGTGGAAATGCCAAGAAACAATGTGTAATGAAATAAGGGAAGGCTTAAGATTAGGCTTAGACTTCAGAGGATTGGATGATACATCTCCAGGGCTTCCAAAACCTTGCCTGTCAGCTCCAGCAGGAGTAAATCATTCTTCCTGTACAAGAGTTGAGAGTCAACACATTTAAACCTTATATCTGTCATTGACAGATGCACAACCTTTCCTACACCATAACCCACAGAACCTCATGCTCACTCTTTGCCTTTAATCCACCAGAAGACCCTGGTACCAGGTTATTACTTCCCTCTTATATTATAGTTGGCACAAGCTTCACATAGATCTCTTTCCATTTGCTATGCCATTTCTATTCTTGCAATTTACCAATAAGCCCATTGAAATGAAAGGTTTATGCGCAGAAAGAACCGTTACTTGTTTCATTTCTTAAATGTTCCCACCCTTTTCTTGTGTTAACAGAAATCTGGTTTTCTCTCAAGCACACTGCTGCATCTTTAATTTTCCCAAGTGATGGGGGTGTTCTTGTTTGCTTGTTTGACTTCCCCTCAATAGTATTGTCACTGGGCCTGAATTTGGAAGCAAGAGAAATACGTTTGCTTTTCTCAACTAATTCTCATAACTTCTCATAGTTTTGTTTTATGTATTCAGATTATATCATTTAGCATCCCAATTCCTGCTGCAGTGTACAGACTCTTGAGTTACTAGTGCTAATTGTTGGATGTTTTACTCCTGATTTATCATAACTCTTTGCAACAGAATTCCTGTTTTAATTCTAGATTTCACACACACATGCTTACTTTTTGATGAGCCTTAAAAAAATCTAGACTCTTATTTTCTTGCATTTCACTTTTCCAAATATCTTTTCTTTTAATTGAGCACAGACTTTTATTTCCTTTACCTTTTCATTATCAATAACTGCAACACATCCACACACCTCAACACTTTAATTAACCTGTTCTGCTTTTCTAGTTTATTCCTCCTGGTCTTCCAACTCCAAAATCATTTGAATTTACCAGGACCTCCAATTCCTGATGCAGTTAACTTTCCTCCTTATCTCAATACTTAGAAAGTTCTCTTTCTCTTCTAATCACCTCATATTTAATAATCAAGTGTTAACGCCTTTCAGTTATATACCTGCTCAATTCCTTTCCTCTTCATTTACTTCATGATATTCTATTGGCAATAAGACATCAATACAAATTAAGAAAACGCAAGCATACAAGCACACAAAAACATTGCCATGAAGTGAGGTCTACCTCCTGTTGATATCATTTGTTATATATTAGAACTGAACTCCAAAGGTCCTCCTGGATATGACCTTTCAAAATCAGATTCCTAGGCTTTTATGTGGAGGAGTCTCTAGGTGAATTCTTAATATTAGCATTACTTTTAAGAGTTGAGCATTTAGCTATTTGTGTCAACCATGGACCTCTCACCTGTTCACTTCTCATTTTTTCACCTAGAAATACTGATTGATGCCATTTTAAATTTATAAACAAAAAAATCTGAGTAGTCTTTAATACCACTTGGATATTTTCCTATTCCATACACTCTCTTTATCCCTTATACAAATATTTCTCAACTTTTCTTTATTCTTCAAATCGCCATTGCCTCCTTCATCCTTCCCAATCTGGGTTGATTATCCTGCTTTATACTTCACTGGGAATGTAAAATAGAAAATAATTAAAAAATAAATAGCAAGTCACCAAACCATTTTACCCAGTTTCCAGTAGTTGCAACCATGCTCTCAATCTTTGTACCTCTCAGTGTTCCTGGTCTCAGCTAACTTGTGTTATCAGCTGTTCCTTAGATGCCGTCCTCTCATAATGTGTAAGTCCAGGTAGACTAAAGAAACAAACTCATGAATACTCATATATGCATAAGAGCTTTCTATACAACGGAAGTTGAATATTTGAGAAAACATCCCAGTCCAGTTCATGCCAAGTCTATATGTCTGACATTAGCTAATATGTCTAATACCAATATTTTGTGAGTATTCAGACTCACAAAACACATGCAATGATGCCAAATACAAGGTGGTCACAGGTCAATGGGTGCACAGTCTTGTGAATCCAGTGGTGGTAGAAGCATCTCAGCACTGGCAGAGTTCTCCACATGGTTCCTCCAGTTCACAGGGCAGAGTTTATTGGCATGGTGACATGTATCTTGTTAGTAGAGCGCCTCTCAGGGAGTGAGAAGAGAAAGAGAATGTCAGAATGTCTTCTGCCTCCAAGGAGAAAATACAGGAATTCCCAGAATCCTCAGAAAAAGCCATGTCCACACAGAGACCTCATTAACTATGACCTGATGGATAGCCTAGACTCTACCCCATCACAATCTTTTCATATGTCAAAGTGACACCACATTATGTAACTAGGACACATACCCACTCAAAGTTGTCATTTCTACAATTGTAGCTTCCTTCTAGGCTATCAAATTTTAATATATTATTACTTCAATTAAGAAATAAAAATAGTGATATTTCTGATACACACAATTAGTACATGTTGTTTAGTACTCAACAACTTACCGACGGTTTGTGGTCTGAACCAAGTGTCTACAAGAGAGAGAGATGGCAATATACTTCTATAAGATACATGGTTTTGTTAGGTGTTGTCAAATTGATTTCACTCAGCAATCCCATGTAAAATAGAATGAAGTATTGCCTGGGAAACCCAATGGGACAGTTCCCCAATGTTCTTGCTGCTAACCCAAAGGTGAGAGGCTGAAGTCCAGCCACAAGCACCTTCGTCAAAAAACTTGGTAATATACTTCTAAGAATGCATACATTGGAAATCTTATGAATTATAGCTGTCCTCTGACACACATGAGGCCACCATTAGTCAAAATGGCTAAGTAGCAGATGCTATTTGCCTTCTAGTTACTACTCTATCAACTCCTCTATATAGAAAACACTCCTTGATCCCTCTTGTGAAGTCTAATTCCTTTTTTCCATTGTATCTAAAATCCACTTCAAATGTACTTTTGCTTCAACCATGCCACATAAACATGGTTCTTCTATGAATTTCCCCGTTGGGACTACTGATAATATTTCTCATGGCGCATTCTTCCTCACATTTGCCATTAGTTTAAAGGACTTAATACTATTCCAATTTATGATTTTTCCTTCTAAATCTCCTTGCTAGATCTACTTCATATCTAAGATCTTTTAACTTAGGAGATACACAAGATTCAATATTTGTTGCTCCTTTCTTCCTCTGGGTTTTTGATGAAGCCATTCTGATGAGAAATGACTAAACCAATCTGGTGCTGGTAGAATTATAGATATATTGGTCATTGGGCCAGAACTGGGAAGCTAGAAATAAACCCAAAGTGCAAGGGTTAGCTAACTTGCCTGGGTGGGGTGGGGGTGGGGGCTTAAGTCCATTTGGTGAGGAAAGAAGAGCCTTCAATAAGTGGTACTATGAAAGTTCAATTTCCACATGCAGAAAATGGAACAGCATGCATTCATCACATCATACCAAAAAAAAGTCGAAATGGATTTGAAATCTAAATGCACAAGTTAAAGTAAGATCAGAGCAACACTGTCAGGTCTAAATGCCAACTATACATTATATACTATAATAACTAAAGGCCAAACAGCTTAAGACAAGCTAAATAAGTGTAACATTACAAAAAAAGTTTAAATATTATTTAAGAAAATGAAAAGGTAAGCTACTGATGTAACTGAGATAATATCCTCAGAATCCATACATGCAACAAGAATCTGATAACTAACATACACATATAGCTTTGATAACTATAACAGTAACAAAAACCTAAATATTCTTTTTTCTTGCCCACACCAAAACCTGAATACTTTTTTTTTGGGGGGGGGGGCATCGCTGCCCTCTGGTGGTGGGAGTAGGAGACCCAGCCTTTGCTCCATGGAACTGGAATTGAACCTCCATCCCACTAGGCCACAGTCCCGTGAACAACCACTACGCCACTGGGCCTCAGCCCCAAAGCCTAAGTACTTTCATCATAAAGTATGGAAACTCTTTTAATAGGTATTCCACCAAAGAGGACATTCCTATGTTCAACAGACACAGGAAAAGATGATCAAGTCATTACCAGGAAGACTTAAAGCCCAAACACAGTGAGATATTGTGATAGGTAAATTTGTTGTGCCAACATGGCCAAAGATGATAGGTAGGTCTTTGTGATAACATGGCCAGTGAACACAAGGTCAATTGAAGGGCAGAGATAGAAATGGCTTGGCGAGCCCCACCCTTGCCCTCTTGCTCTTGGATCTTCAGACCAGCCAGCTGCCTTGGTCGTCCTGTGCCTCTATCTCCAAGCGACACTCATTGATGGGACACCTAATCAGTGGTCTGTGCTGCCGTGAATTGAAGTTCCTTCAAACCCTGCTTTGCCACGCTCTTGGAATATACATCTCTTCAGCTGGAGACTATTGGACTCTGTCATCTGGCTGACCATTGGTGACCTGATTTGCTGTTTGCTGCTTGTGGCCAGACAACCTGAATTGCTCTAAAGAGGACTACTTGGCAGCCCTCAATACTCCAAGGACTGCCAATCTTCTAGCTGTCTCATGCAAGTGAGTTGCACCAAGCCATTTGTATTGCTTTATAGGTTATATTATGTTATATTATATTTCTTATCTTATATATTCTTCTATCTATATAAATATATAAAGAGAATTACTAGTGTCCTGGTTTTGTTTCTCTAGAGAAACCTGTATAACACAGATACCATTTTACTACCATAAATATGAGTAATTAAATCAAACAAACAAGATCCTAGAAAATAACAAAGTTTGTCTACGGTATGGGTACATTAGAACCCTTTCTCACTCCTGTTAAGTGACACAAACATTTTGGAGAACAATATAAGTTCTGGCTAACAGGATATGAACAAATGTGAATAGAAATATACTATCTCAAAATGCTACTTTTTGGCATATACCCTTAAGAAATAAGACACAGAGCACAAACTGACATATGCACTTGGCACTCATTGAAGCCTTGTCCCTAATGGTAAGAAGTTGGAAACAACCCAACCATGAAACATTAATCATCTCTTATAAACATTAAAGAAATGATAAAACACCTCGGGCTGAGCCCCAGTGGCGTAGTGTTTGTGTGCGGGACTGTGGCCCACCAGGTTGGCAGTTCAAATCCAGCAGCAGTTCTCCAGAAGCAAGACTGGGCCTCCTACTCCCACCAGAGGGTAGTGATGCCCCCCAAATTATAAAACATCTCATAACATGGATAGGCTTAGGGAACACTATGCTGAGTGAAAATAGTCAATCACAATAGGATGGCTTTTACTTGAGACTGCTACTATAAGGAAAAACATCAAGACCGAGGTTGGCACCTGTTCATAGGTCATGTAACTATTTAATATGGATTAACAAGCAATGTTGTGATGTGACTATCTAGTGCTCATAAACTATTAATGACTAGTTATTAGTGTATCTAAAAAAAATATTCTTCAGATGGGGCCGCTGTGTCAGTTATCAGGGAATGGGGAAAGTAGATCCTGTTATTCAGTTATTTCCCACAGTTATCCCAATTTAATATACTTTCATATAATGATCTTATTAAGGAAACTGAAATACTTCACTGGACTTAAAGCTGAAGCACCATGAGTGGGTAGAGACAGAAGACTTCTATCCCAATGTTGTGGACTTTCAAGTCATTGGACTCTGGGTCAAATATTTTGCTTCTAAGGTCATATGAGAATTGGAAAAGTAAGACCATCATACATTTTCCATTTCCATACTTTCTTTGTTATGCATGACATATAATAATTATGCAAGTATACCTTAATGAATGTAGATTATATAATGTTTTGCTGTTATTAACCCTCATTATTTTTTTAAGAAGTGTTCAGTCACTTAAACTTAACCAGTATAAGCAAGTGTTCTAAGTATCTTAGTTCAATAAGGTATATATTCCTTTCCATGCTAATATTTTAAATTCTATACTATTAATTTGATATTTTTAATAGAATTACTAAATATCTCCTGTGTGCTGCTCAAATTATTTTTCATGAACTTGATAATATTACCACTAATATAGACAAGAGATATGTAAACATTAGACATGTGAATGGATTTTGAGCTCGCAGTTAATCATAACATAACTCTAAGAACAATTCATTCTTATGATATTGTTCTGATCAAAATTTGCCCTTAGGAAATGTTCATTGAAGATATGAGTGTTAGAATAAAAGGTGATGAAGAAATTGCATGATTCAGAGTTATCAAAAAAGAGTAAGATCCAGGGTCTTAAAGACTTATTATAAACAAGCAGTCATTTAAATGAAGTGCACATGAAGTACGCACAGAAGCGCACTAGCCCAGGTGATCCAAGGATTTTGGAGGTCAGAGAGGAAAGAGTATTAAAGCTTAACTTAAGAATACCCAATCTGAAGAAGGCTAGGGATGACTGACAGTGAAAGCCCAAAATTCTTTTGCAGAGTAGCCACATAAACTAAGCTTCCATTGAATTACCTCAAATCATTGCCAGAGTTGAAAACAGTCTTGTCTATGACTTGGCAAGTGGATTACTGCAGGTATAGTTTGGTTTACATTTAAAATCATTCAGTTTGTTCTTCCTTTTGACCCAATTTTAACTTTTCCTAGTTTTGATTATTACCTATTTTATTTTAGAATGAGAAATTTTTGTCTTATTATAGTTGCTAAATCCCCTCCCCCTTTTAAAAAAAATGTTTTTCTTTATATAAAATCCAGATTGGTAAACCTAAAGAGACATCAAGTAGATTCACAGTTCCTTGAAGTTATTTAAGGGGAGTTGAGGGGAGAGGAGGTAATACAAATAGGTCAAAGAATGACTAAAATGTTTCAAAATTAATTATGGCAATGATTGCACAACTTTGTTGGTTGTATTTTGACCACTGATTTATCTGATATGTGAACTATGTCAATAAAAAGGTTAAACAAAAAATAAAACTAGAACTTTCAAACCACCTAGCAATTGTACTCGTAAATATATACCAAAAGTACTTGAAAAACAGGAAGTCACACAGAAACTACAGTACTATTCAATGGACTACAGTACTATTCACAATAGCCAAAAAACAGAAACAACCTAAATGGCCATCAACAAATGGATGAATACACATGGAACACACATACGATGGAACACAACTTAGCCAGTGGGAAAAATAAAGCCTTGATATGCGTTATGATATGTACAGAGGTGGGAGACATCACACTGATTTAAATTAAGATAGCATGCTGATTAAAACAATTGTTGTAAAACTTCTTTTTTGGTCCTTAATTATTTATGACAACATAGGAAGAAGTGGAGTCAAAGTAGGAGAAGGATATGGAGTGTGTGACTAATAACCTTCATGAAAAATTACTTCCTTCTTGGCAATGAGTGAGGATAGTTACACAACTTGAAGGATGCAGTCAATGGCAACAAGTGGTAACTAGTCACCTGATGTCGGGATGCTGTCATTGTTGGCAGTCTCAGACACCTGCAGAGGATCTCTGCTAGTCAGCATTGACACAATGGCTGTGAGTTCGACTTGGTTGTGGGAAGAAAAGAAGGAGTTGATCATCCTCAGAAGCCAAAACAAGGCCAGAGGAAGACTGTAAAAGTTGACCATCAATTGCTCATACGTAAGTTCAAGCTGAAGAAAAGTAAAATAAGTACATGAGAAACAAAATATGATTTTGTGCATACTTCACCTAAATTTTGAGAACATTTTAAGAATTTGAGTCATTTACTAATGAGAGAAAACCTAATGAACTCTGCATTATATTAAAAATAGGGGGCTAAGCTCCAATGGCGTAGTGGTTGACTGTGGGACTGCGGCCTACTGACTTGGCAGTTCAAACCCAGCAGCAGCTCTCCAGGAGCAAGCTTCAGCCTCCCTCTCCCCCCAGAGGGCAGTGATGCGCCCCCCTCCCCCAAAAAAAGACAGCACATAAAAGCAATATATCAACCAAAAAAAGAGAAAAAAAGAAAGAAAACATCAAAGTGAATGTCAAAAGAGACTCTAACTTGTTCATTATCATAGAGGAGCTAAGACAAGTGGAAGAAAGTCAAAGTACTGAACTGAAAATTTCACTGGCTCTTCTGATGCTGCACTATATATTTGTCTTTGAGATGGGAAGAAGGTTTGTTAACTATTCTGCCCTATGCAGGTGACACAACCTTGCTTGCTTAAAGCAAGGGGGACTTGATGCTATTGCTGATGAAGAGAAACCATTTCCACCTTCAGTGTGGATTACAACTCAATGTAAAGAAAATAAAAACCCTCACAACTGGACCAATAGATAACAATATCACTTTGAACAAAGAAAAGATTGACAATGTCAAGGGTTTTTCCTTGCTTGGATTCACAATGCTTCTGAAAGTAGCATTCAAATATGACCCATTGCTTTGGGCTAATCTGCTGCACAAAATTTCTTATGGGTTGAAGAACAGCATCATACATGTAAACATTGGCCTTTTTTCAAGGATGTTTTAAAAAGAGTATTTGTATATAACTTAGAGTTCTGACAAAGAATATTGAAAGTACTATAGACAGTCTAAAGATAAACAAATGTATCTTGGAAGAGTTACACTACAATTCTCCCTGAAAGTGAGGACGACAAAACTTGGGCGTGTTATCCTGAGAGATCATTCCCCAGAACGGGCCTCATGCTTGCTGAAGTATCAGGGAAATAAAAAGAAAACCCTTGACATGCTGGATTTACTCAATGGCTGTAACATTGGGTTCAAACACAGTATCAATGAGGATGGGATAGAACCATCCTGTGTTTTGTTGCACAGAGGGTCTTTATGATTCAGAATTGACTTAACAGAGCTTAGCAACAAATGTACATGTAGAACTGTTTGATTTTTGTATGTTTTGCTGTGCAGATCTTGAAAAGAGAAAACAAAAGTATACATATATTTATATGTATGCATATATATGGTTATATACATGTATATGTGTATATATGTGTGCAATATATATGATACCTACCACTCCACTGTTTCCATACTAGTCTAAGCTATCATCTTCTCTCAGATGTATTATTATAGCAGCATAACTGGTTTTGTCCTCTTTTACTCAGTTCTTAGCATAGAAATCAGTGCTATTATTGTAAAACTCAAATCAGATAATTATTCTGTTCAAAATTCTCAAAATGTCCCCAATTTACTCCGAATACAAGTCAAATTCTTTACAATCACATACTTGTTCTGGTATTATCTGGCTTTCTGAGTCTCCTTTGATCTCATGTCTCACTGGTCTTTTCTGTCTCTCATTGCTTCACATACATTGGCCTCCTTACTCTTCAATCTGTGTGTTGAAGATGCTGCCACCTTTAGATCTTTTTTTTGTCTATCCAACTTTATTGATACCAAGAATGCTCTTTTCTTAGATTACTCACTCATCTCTTTTATACTAATTTCTCAACAGAAACTACTTTGATTAGAATATTTAGTTTTGCAAGTCACCCTCCATAATTACATCCTCAATCATTCTGAAGTCTGTACTTTCTAATTTTTGTCATGTTTTCTCTCATAGCACATATTATTTTTGTTTGTTTCTAACAAAGTCAATAATTTATTTTGTACTGACACAGTGACTGTAATCCACTGGGGTTTCCCCACGCAGGTTCGAATCCTGTCGACTACGCCATCGGGACTGGAGATCCTGGTCTCGCAGGAAGGAACTCTCCCACCTGGAAACATAGCACGGATTCCACTGAACTGGCAGCTGAGAATGCCCCCTGGCCACTTTGGGCTTCTCATGCCTTTGGATCAACAGATCAGGAAGGGTGTCACTGTACTGAGTGGTGTGATTGATCCAGATTATCAAGAAGAAATTGGAATGGTGTTACAAAATGGGGGTAAAGAGAAATATATCTGGAATCCAAGAGATCCCATAGGCCGCCTCTTAGTGCTACCATGTCCTGTGATAAAAGTTAATGGTAAAGTACAGCAGCCCCATCATGACAGGACATCTAATGACCTAGACCCCTCAGGAATGAATGTCTGGGTCACCCCACCTGGCAAAAAACTACAACCAGCTGAAGTGATTGCTGAGTGCAAAGGTAATATGGAATGGATAGTAGAAAAAGGTAGTTCTACCTACCAATTACGACCACGTGATCAATTGCAGAAGCGAGATTTGTGATTGTTCATGTATTTTTTGTTTATGAGCTTATTGAATCTTTTCTTTGCTCATGTATGATATATCAGCTACAATTGGACTCTGTGTTCTCATTTATATGTATGATAGATGTTTAATATTAAGTATAAGTTTGATTTCATTGTGTCTAGAAATTCTATATGGGTAAAAAAAATTGCGTACAGGTGCCATGTTGGCAAGGGGTGGATTGTGATGGGTAGGCTTGTTATGCCAACATGGCCACAGAAGATTGGTGGGTCTGTTGTGACGGCACGGCCAATGAACACACGGGATGAATTGAAAGGCAGAGATAGGAAGGGCTCGGCAAGTCCCGCCCTCTCTCTTGCTTCCAGATCGTCAGACCAGAGAGCTGCCTTGTTCGTCCTGTGCCTCGACCTCCAAGCAGCACTACCCATGGGGCACCAACTCATGAACTGTGTTGCTGAGTTGAGAATCCTTCAAGCCCTACTTTACCATGCTCCTGGGATATACATCTCTTGAGCTGGGGACTGTTGGACTCTGTCATTTGGCTGACTGTTGGCGACCTGCTCTGCCGCTTGCTGCCTGTAACCAGATAGCCTGGATTGCTCTACAGAGGACTACTCAGTAGCCCTCAAGATTTGAAGGACTGCCAGTCTTCTAGTTGCCTCATGCAAGTGAGTTGCACTGAGCAATCTGTATTGCTTTATAGTTAACTTTTTCTTACTTATCTTATATACCTTTCTC
The DNA here is from genome assembly GCA_004026705.1 of Nesogale talazaci. Taxonomy (NCBI): domain Eukaryota; kingdom Metazoa; phylum Chordata; class Mammalia; order Afrosoricida; family Tenrecidae; genus Nesogale; species Nesogale talazaci. Next base: position 5,391 of record PVJH01023743.1, on the reverse strand, counting down.
AATATATAAATATATAAAAAGAATTACTAGTGTCCTGAATTTTATTTCTCTAAGAGAACCCTGCCTGACACAAACATATAAAAAATTGTGAGTATGGACTACACCATAGTTTTTTGTGAATATATATATATATATATATATGACTTATCAAGTTGCTGTAAATTAGAGGTGACCTGACAGAACCTAGTCACTTGAATAACCATTTGAACAACTGAGTAGTCATCACTCATTCAGTTTGTTCATTGTTCATTGTCTGTCTCTCCCCAGATGAAAAAATGTCGGATTATGAAAGTCCATGTAGGAAAAAATCCTATTGTTAAATAATTTTTCCTCACTTTGAACCAACTCCTACTCACAAAAAAATTCTTCCAATTCAGATGCATGTAAATGTTGGATTTTTAATAATGATTTTTGAAAAAGGATGGATGTATATGAATTATAGTGCTGTGTACTAGTCTCAGTTGACTAGAGAAATAAATTCATAGACACTCATATATATGTATATATATATAAATGAAAGAGCTTTATATACAAGAGCAATTTCATATTGAAAAAACATTCCAGCCCAGTCCAGATCAAGTCCATAAGTCCGATATTAGCCCATATGTCTAATACAATTCCAGAATTTCCTCTTTAGACTCACAACATCATGCAATAATGCTGAATACAGGAAAATCACAAGTGAGTGGTCAGAAAGTCTTTGGATCCAGTGGTGGTAGAAGCATCTCATTGGCAGGGGAATCCACATGGCTCCTCCTGATCCCAGGGATCTGACTGCCATCAGCATAGATCCATGCAGCTCATCATCCATGTTGCCTCACAGGGAGTCCACATCCATAGCAAAATCAAATCAGGAGAGGCCATCTGTAAAGTCTGCAGCAACATTCACCACTTCACAGACTCAACAATCTTCTCTTCATCTGGTCGGGTTCTGCTCAATTCTATTTGGGCTGCTTCATTTACCCTCACTAGGGTGCTCATTGTTCACTTTGCTTTTAGAATATGGACCCTTTAGAATCTGTTGAGAATATAAATTCTCCACAACTTAACTCCCTTGGGCTAGGTCATGATCTTCAGATCAGTAAACCCATTTTCATCTTTTCCTCTAGTTCCTGTAACCCAAGTCCATGGATGTCATTGGCCAAACTCAACTTTTCTCTATATTGCTGCTTTTCTTTCACTTCCAATCAAATAAGTGAATCCAGGCAGTCACCTAGCAAGCATTTCAACCTGACCCAGTTTCCTTTAATGTTCAGTCCCAAAGAGGACTTTTCTTCATAGTTCCATACTTTTTCCAGCTCCAGGCAAAAATCTCTATTTCAAAATTCAAAAAGTCAAAGAGCTCCTTTTTCTCCTATCTGTCAATAGACCCCTTAGGCAAGACTCTTAGAATGCAAATGTCCCAAGTATTCCAAAGCATTGGGTGGAGCTTATTTTTCAAACCCTTCTTTGCAGGCATGTCTTAAACCTATTTAAAAATCCAATTTTAATGTCTCCAGGCAAGTAGGCTTACAAGCTCTCTATTTTTATACTTCCCAATAATCAATTCTGTCAATCAAAAACAGAAGCAATTAGTATAAACAAAGTAGAATCAGATCTAAAACTCAATTCTTAAAACAGTCAAGTTCAATCCTTATCTTGCTTATCATAATTCTTTTCAAACTATTCTATTGATACAAAATATGGGATTTGGCCTCTGACAGCGTAAAGTCAGAGCCAGGCATTCTTTCAACTATTTTCACATTCATTCAGCCATTTTCCCTAAGAAGCTCAGAGAAATTCAAAGAGCGATTTTTGTCCCCTGTGCAGAAAATATGCACTAGTCACATTCATTTTCACCATTTCAAATAGAAATAACCAAAGACTACAATCAAACAAAATAACCAAAACTTCAAACTCCCATATTCTTTCCAGAAAACAACCCAGTAAACTGCATGGACATATCTGATTTCTGGTTAGCTAAAGAAAAAACACTACCATAAGATAGAAGTCAAGCAAACTTCCACTCACCACCTTTATGATTTGTTTCCCTAGTACCCCACTCTTGGTACCATAATGTGTTAGTCCTGGCAGACTGGAGAAACAAATTCATAGACACTCATATGGGTATAGAAAAGAGCTTTATATAAAGAGTGATTTTACATTAAGAAAACATCTCAATCAATTCCAGATCAAGTCCATAAGATTGATATTAGTCCATATGTCTGATACCAATTCATAAAGACTTATGAAACACCTGCAATGATGCCAAATGCAAGAATACCATAGGCCAGTGGGTGGGAAGTTTTGTGGATCCAATGGTATTTTAAGCTTCTTGGCACTGGAAAGGGTATCCAGGTGCCTCTTCCAAAGTAGTTCCATGTGTCTTATTAGCTACAATGTCTCCAGGGGAGTCAATCTTGTCAATAGAGAATCTGCAAGGGAGTGAGCATGTGTCTTGCCTCCAACAAGCTATTTATCTCCTTATCATCTCCAAATGAAGTCATCAAGCTGTAACATGACTGACAGGTTAAATTCCACCCCTTCACTCTTAAGTCTCAATTTGAAAACAGATTGTTTAACTACCACTAACCACCACTTGTCAATTTGACATTTTCATACCACTCTATAGCCATGCATAATATTCCAACAAAAAATAATAAAACATATTTGTACCTAATAGGAGAAAATGAAAATTAATGCAATTCAATATATGCCATACTCATTTAAACATAATATTCTATAAGTGACAAAACAACAATATTCCAAGCCTACCAATTACAGGTAAGTAACACCTTCACATTAATCCTATGATCTTATGAACAAAACTCCCACAATGAAAATTTACAGTCAGCTACTTTATGTCTTTATCCTTTCTATTTAGGGTAGCCAATTTCTATACTGCCCACTTACATCAACTCAGTGCTCTGAGGGGGCAATCATATTCTATGTTGTGAAGAAATTTCATTCCAGTTGAAACCTTATGAAATTGGCATTCATAAACAAAGTCAAATCAGGACAGGTCATCCATAAAGTCTGCAGCAACACGCACTAGTTCGCAGACCCAAAATCTTCTCTCCATCCGGTCAGGTTCTAGGGAATGAGTCTTGTCAGTAGATTCTTTAATGAAGTGAATATGTGTCCCACCTCCAGCAAGCTATTTATCTCCTTATCATCTCCAAATGAGGTCATGATACTACTACCTGATTAACAAGATAAACTCCACCCCTTCATTCTTAAGTCTCAAATTGATAGCAGATTATGTAACTACCACATGTTGACAAACAATATAAAAAATACTATGGACTGTCTAAGAATGAAGAAATATATCTGACAAAAGTCTATCAAAAAGGCTCCATGCTTCTTCTTGTATTAAACTTCCCCTGGCATTAAGTGGAATCTGACTCATAATGACAAATTGAGAGTGAACAAAACTTGTGCCTGTAATTTTTTACAGAAGCATACTGCCTTATCTGTCTTCCACGAAGCAGTTGGTAGTTTTAAACCAACTAGCCTTCAGGTTAGCAACCCAGTTCTCAACCTACTGTGCCAACAGAATTCTTCTTGCACTAATGTAAGATTTAATAAGAATTATGTATGCTTGGTCTAATAAGAACCATATGTACTTGATCAAATTTTCCTAAGAATTCTTAAAGATATGGGTGGGAATAGAGTTTGTTCTTAATCTAGGACCAGCTTATAAATTACAGACTCCACAATGTCAGGGATTTTTGTTGCATTCACTTACATATAGTAAAATGACACTTGCCTCTAGAGCTGGATTATAAAGTTCAATTTTAGAAGATGAACAAACAGATGATAATAGAGTAAAAGAAGTCTTGCATAGTGTATTAATGAATTCGCCTCTCTTCCAAATTGCTCTGGAAATTTCTAATAATGACAAAGTAGAAGATTGACATAGTTGGGTTTTCATAATTGAAGGGTATTCTAGTTGTAAATGAAGATGGATGAATCTAAGGTCAGAGTTGAGGTGATCAAATGGGAAAGACAGTGAGATAGTTCTAATAAATAGTTATTTTAATAATATAAATGTAAAGAAGCAATGTCTTAGGCAACTTGTTACACTGTAGGGTTATCACTGAAATGACAGAAGAAACTTGGTTTGGAATCAGAGATCCTTATTTCATCTTTGATCAGTAATACATTTTTGAGGTAGTTCTAAAGGCAAAGAGCTGACTGATCATGTATTGTGTATGTTAACTTAAACAAATTGCTTCGCTTGGCTGTGTCTCAAGTTTTATTTGCATTTTCAAATTTGGAAATGGGGATAAACTAAAATATTATTAACATAATAGAATTAATATATTAAATAAGATAACACATATGGAATTTGTGGAAGAATAACTGCCAGAAATGAAGAGCCAGTACATGTGTGCTGTTGATATTGCCCCAGGAATTATTTGGTTATCAAAACAAATTTAAATGATATTAAGGAGCCATAGAATATGTTATAGAAGAATATAAAAATAGTACCTGGAATGCAAGAATAGTACGTGGAATGCAAGAAGGCTTCCAAGAGATCATGAGAGATGGAATTAAAAGGCAATGAGGAACTAGATAAGATGACTTCCAGTTAACAAGGATGGGGATATTGTCTTGGGAACTTCCAGAGAAAGTTCACTAGGCAGCTTATATTGTACATTTTATCATTTAGTTTTTGGTTTCTGTACTTTTGTTCCATTATAATTGTCTCATATTTTGTAATTCTCTCCCATTTCCTCTTTCAGTGCCTTTTTCCAGTACATTCCCACAATCCAGAGAAGCTATTCTCTCCAGAGATCCTATATGCCCAAGGTAAAAAGAGGTAGTCCTTTAGATTTTGGCTTAACCACCCAACAAGACCCACATCCACACCTCTGAGTTCTCAAACAGAGACATTTATATTCATATAGCAACATAAATTAGCATCATCACCCAGGTCACATCTGCTTTTTTTGTCTCTTTGATCCCTCTTCTCCCTGTGGTTCCACCAATATTTCCATCAATATTTCCCTGTGAAACATTTCAGTGCAACTTGTTAATTCAGATTAACCTTCTAAAACATATCTTTTCATTATTCTAAAAACTTAAGCCTCACTATGCAACTGAGTTTCATTACTATCATTACTTTTATTTTATTTTCCCTCTTCTTCCCCTCAACCTTTATTAAATACCTAAATGCTTCCTATTTTCTCTATTTGCCCCCCTTTTATTTCCCAGATCCTATTAGACCTTTCTCAAATCAATATCTTTTGAAATCCAGACCATGAAAACACCTGAGTAAACACACATACACACAAAATAAATGTTAAAAATCATACAAATCCAGTAAAACACTGTGAGGAAATAGATATTTTTACCTTAACACAATTTATAAGAATGATGATGTCCAGGCCTTTTGAAAAGATAAGG
>PVJH01023742.1:0-34255 GCA_004026705.1 Nesogale talazaci | reverse complement strand
AAAAAAAAATAATAATAAAGCATTAAAATGAAATGTGAAAAGAGCTCAAACCAGAAAACCAAAATAGAAGAACAATTTCGCTTATCTCAAATTGAAAGAACTGAAGAGACATTTCAAGATTTTAACTATAATATTGAATAATTATGTAGGTAAAATATTTAATGATACAGGAATGATCACAAGAAGATGAAAAACTACACAGAGAACCTGCACCAACAAGAATTGGTCGGCATCAGCAATTTCAAGAAGTAGAATACAACCATTGGTAATGAAAAAGTTGCATGAATGCATTTTTGAAAACCAGGCTCCAGAAATGCACACACATAAAACCAATTGAACCATTTCACCAAGCTGGTGCCGCACTGGATCAACTATGTTCCAGTTCTATGCCAAGAAACTTGGTTGACAGCAGACACAAACCATAATTAACTTTGAGTCACATTGTAGAGAATGGAAATTCCAGAACATTTTATTGTGCTCATGCTGAAACTACACATAGAGCAAGAGGCAGTGGTTTGAACAAAATGCATCCTGTGTGTTTGAAAATAAGGAGAGTAAAGGGTTCTAAACTTTCAATAACCAATAATATGAGAAGCTGGACTACACTGAAAAAAAAGGGGTAGAAGGGCAAAATCAGGATTGGAAGAAAGTTTCTTAACAACCAGTGATATGCAGATAATACAAGCTTGCTTTGTAAAAGCGAAGAGGACTTGAAACACCTACTAAATCTGATCAAAGACTTACTACAGGGATTATGACTCAATGTGAAGAAAACAAAAATATCTACAGCTGTAAAGTTTGATAAAATTAATGATAAATGTAGAAAAGATCAAAGTGGTCAAGGATTTTATTTTATTTGGGCCTACCATTCAGGCTTAGGAAAACAGCATTCAATAAATCATTTGATGGATTGTATTGGACAAATTTACTGCACAAGATCTATTTATAATGTTGAATATAAAAGACAGAACTTTGAGGATTAACGTGTATCTGATACAATAGAACAGATGCATTTAAATCATGATGTTGATAAAAAATATTGAAAGTAAAATGGACTATCAGAAGAAAAGAGTCTGTCCTAGAGGAAGTGCCACAAAAAATATTCCTTATTAGGTGGAAGGAGACAAGGTAGGAGTTGTCCAGGATTTTGTCTTGCTTGGATTCACAATGACACAGCAGTCATGGGATCAAAAGATGTATTTCGTTAGGTAAATATGCTGCACAATAAGTATTGAAGAACAAGGATTTTGTTTGAGGACTAAGGTATGCCTGACCCAAGTCAGGATATTTTCCACTGCATCATATGCCTGTGAAAGCTGGACTTTGAATAAAAAATCTGTAGAAGAGTCAATGACTTTGAATTGTGTGCTGGAGAAGAACATCGAAAGTTCCATGAACTGCTGAAGGACTGAGACAAGGATAGCAAGACTGTCCGACACAGTTTTGATGTATTGTCAGGAGAGGCCAGTATCAGGAGAAGGATATCATGTTTGATTGTGTTTTTTCGTTTTGTTTGTCTCTTGTACAGAAAGGCTCATTCACAAGTTCATTATGAGCTAGAGCCAATAACAGCACCTACCAACAATTTATTTTAATAAATCACAATGCAGCAAAAAGTAGGAAGGCCCTCAATAAGATGCATTGACACAGTGGCTGCATCAATGTGGTTTAGCGGAGGAACAATTGTGCAGATGGCACAGGGCTGTGCAGTGTTTCTTTCTGTTGTGCATAGGGTCATTATATGTTAGACAGCAGCAGCCTCACATATTTGCACATTACCAGAAGTCTCTAGCCCCTGGAAAAGAACATTATATGAGGGAGAGTAGATTTCCATCGACAAAGAGGAATACTTGCAGTGAGATGACTACACAGTGGTTGCACCTATGAGCTCAAATAGGGGAACAATTATGTAGATGTCAGAGGACTAGGTTGCATTTTTTTGTTTTGTTGTCTCTTGTACAGAAAGGTTCATTCACAAGTTCATTATGAGCCAGAGCCAACAACAGCACCTACCAACAATTTATTTTAATAAATCACATTTAAAATGTCATTTTAAAAAATGACATAGAAAAGACCTCTCTATATGCACTATTTATGAGACACATACTAATTGAGTCAGTAGTCAAATGGTTTGAATAAAACCTTGTATATTCAGAATATTGATATTCCATGATAATGCTGATATAAAGAGTGATAAGATTAAATTTGCATTTTCTCATTATTCAAGGTAGTTGATAATGACTCACCAACCTATCCAGAGCATTGTATAAATTAATAAAAGTAACCAAGGAAATTTATTAACATAAAGTGAATGAAATCCATTGTATTAAGAAACTGAGAATTTCCAAATTGCCTCATGGCATTTTCAGCCTGATAATATGCAATTGTCCTTTTTTTAAAAAATTAATTAATTAATTTCTTTTAGGCATCACTGCCCACTGGTGGTGGGAGTAGGAGGCCCAGCCTTTGCTCCTGTGAGCTGGAATTGAACCTTCATCCCAGTGGGCCGCAGTCCCGCGCACAACCACTACGCCACCGGGGCTCAGCCGTGATTGTCCTTTGTGTTGCAAAACATAAGCTTGCAATTTGTAGTCAATCTGTAGCACTAATATCATTATGTATTCAATAATAAATTTCTCATAAAATACAATAATATATCAAATAACCTTTTTTTCTGAGTTGAATTCAGAAAAACTGGTAAATGTTTTATTGCAGGTGCATAAAATAGTTTTTGGTTATGGCTGTCTACTTAGCTAGAATACTCAATGAATAATATGTAGACAATTTGATGTAGCAGGTACAAATAGAAATAAAATTAATTTGCTGTATAGCTAGATTTTTTCTCCTGCAACAGCTATTTTTAATCTCTATAACTTTTCTACCCAAAGGAAATCCAAATTTCTATGAAAATAAGGAAATTTAGATTCAAATTTTACCATATTCCTAGAATCTTAACTTTTTCATATAAACTGATATTTTCACTTGTATGTTCTTTTTTTGTGAAAAAAAAGGGATAAAGCAAACATCTACTGATTTATAAATGAGTTGACTTGTGTTTGCTAGCAGTGGGCATGGGGTAATTAATTTTATTACCCCAAGTTCCCTTAGAACAGCAATTCTCAATCTGTGGGTTGTGACACCTTTGGAGGTTGAACAACCCTTTCACAAGAGTCACTCGATTGATCACAGTAGCCAAGTGACAGTGATGAAATAGCAACAAAAATAAATTTATGTTTGGGTGTCACCCCAACATGAGGACCTGTATTAGAAAGTCACAGAATGAAGAAGGTTGAGAATCGCTGCTTTAGCAGCAACAGTTGAGGCACATAGGTGACATTTGGGATTATGGACTAAACCAAGATCCTGGTTTCTGTGGGTATTACACAAATGAACACTATCATTAATATATATATTGAAATGAAATTAAGGACTCATAAGGATATTCTTGTTTTGCTACTATAAAATGTCCACCAAGGGACTGAGCCCTGGTGGCTTAGTGGTTGTGCGTGAGACTGCAGCCCACTGGGTTGGAGGTTCAAATCCATCAGCAAGTCTATCCATCAGCAAGTCTGGGCCTCCTACTCCCACCACCAGAGGACAGTGATGGCCCCCCAAAAAATGTCTACCAAAATTATTACATTACTATTAATAGAGGCAAGATAATTTTGAAAAAAAATAAAGCTACGGTATATACTTGAATATAAGCCAATCTGAATATTAGTGGAGGCACCTACTTATACCACAAAGACTGCATTAAAAATGTGCTGAAAAACATGGCTTATACATAAGTCTATAGGAAATTGCCATCAGATTGAGTTACTCATGGTGTGCTAGTCTGGGTAAATTAGGGGAACAAACCACAGAAGCTCATATATATATGTATATGCATAGGAGCTTTTTATATAAAGGGAGAGTGTACATTGAGAAAGCATTCCAACCCAGTGCTGTCCAAGCCTCCAAGTTCAACATTAGTCCATATGTCTGACACCCACCTACAAAGTCCATCTCACTCCCACAAAAGTCACACAATGATGCTGACTGGTGGAGGAAAGCTGTATCAGTGACTGTAACTATCTCCATGCTGGCAGGGGTCTCCACGCAGCTGCTCTAGCACTCAGGGCTGCATCAGGGTAGGATCACGTCATTTCTCCTCAGGGATGTCTTGCAGGAAGTGAACCTTGACAGCTGAAGCAGGGAACTGGCTAAGGCAGCTGTTCCTGGTTCAACCATCAGAAAGTAAGAGGCCTGGTGCTGAAGAGCAGGGTGGTTACTTTGATGACTAAAGTGTGTTTCCTTAACTCAGACCATGGTACTTTCTTTTACTCTTTCCTTATTAGCCATGGTATTTTCAGTGGTTTCATGTGCACATGAGTTGGAATTGAAAAACTGAAGAACTGAAGCATTTGAATTGTGAGGCTGGCAAAGAATATGGAAAGTATCAAGGACTATCAAAAGGATAAACACACCTGTCATGGAAGAAATATGGCCAGAATGCCTCCTTATAGACAAAAATGGATAGACTTTGTCTTACTCACGTACAAAAATGTCATATGAGGAGAAACCAGTCCCCGGAGAAGGTCATCTGTCTTGGTAAAGCCAAGGGTCAGTAAAAAGTAAGACCCTGGATGAAGTGGATTGATACAGAGGCTACACAAATGGATTCAAATTGTCAGGAGGGTGCTGGAGGTGCCAGTGTTTTATTCTGTTTTGCATAGTTTTGCTATCTGTTAGAACTCACTGGAGAGCACCTGTGTTAGTCCGGGTAGACTGGAGAAACAAATTCATATGTGTGTTTATATACAAGAGGAATAGAATATTGAGAAAGAATCTCAACCTAATCCAGTCCAAGCTGACAGGTCCGATATTATCCCATAAATCTGATACCAGTCTATAAAGTCTCCTTCCAACTCATGAAGCATGTGAAATGACACCAGGAAAATCACAGGCCAGTGGGTGCAGAGTCTTATGTATGCAGCGGCAGTAGAAGTTGCCTGGGATTCCTGTGGATCCTCCAGTTTCCAGGGCTTAGGGTCTATCAGCATACTGTCATGTTTGTTGTCAGCTGCAATGTTTCCCAAGGACTCAGTCTTTCTTCTCACCTCCAATTGGGAAATACTGCAAGATTTCCTAGAATTCTCAGGAGAAAGCCATGCCCACACAGAGGTCTCATTGGCTATTTCCAGACTGCACACTCACACTCCCAATCCTGAAATTTACACAGGAGTGCACAACTTCACAGCACCTAGCAACAACAATTAACAGGTTGCCAAAAGTCGGGATCAGTAAGCAATGAGGATGCTATATTTTGTCCACTTCAACACCTCTTCTCACCCACATATCAAGTCTCTTTTCAGTCCTCAGCTTCTGTGAGCCAGAAAACCAACCTGCCTATTGTACAATCTCACCATCAGATGAGAAGAAAGTATCCCACAGTCTTGGTGCTGCTTCTCTAAGTCTCTAGGCCATAGTCTCTGGTACCTCTCCTCTCAATCTCCACCACTGCATATAGAGATAGGCCTGGGCTTTCTCTGTGTGCCAAGATAGCTCGCAGACATTAAGAAATGGCTTTGAGGGAGATGTGAATTTTGTCTGTTAGTGAAACATACATTTAAGGACAATTGAGCATGGTGTTTTAAGTTATATTCTCTACTAAGTTAGTCTCAAATACAAACTATACCCACATTTCATAATAGAACACTTTTCAAAATAGAATTAGAGTCACAGACATAGAGTCAAGAGTTAAAAAATATTACAAAAGATATTATGGCTAGCAAGGTTATATTTACTGACTTAATATCAAGAAGAAACATTCTATTGAACAAAAACTTCTGAGAAAGTTGGCCATTGATTTTGGATGGGCCTTTCACCTCTATTCTCAGTACAAAAATTGCCTTCTTTCTGCACCAAGTAACAGCTTGAACATATTGGTGACAGAACGTAATGAAGGCACTGAATTTCACTGAGAGTAGAACAAAGAGCTATTGGAAATGTTCCACAGTTTTCTACAGGCCCAAGTACAAGCCTGAAAGGACCACTACATATACATACATGAACCACATGCACCACAACCTTCTCTTGAAATCAGAAGAACTAGATGGTGCCTGGCTTCCGAATTCAGATGCCTGATCCATTAGGCCACGCGGTCCTTTCCTGGCTCCCATTAATAACCTTCTGACCATAATCAAAGGTCGTGATTAAAGTGTGAATCCCTGGAAATATTGCTCTGAGACAGAAAAACCCCTGACTTCAAAGTGACGCAACTGGTGAAGGCAATTGTCTAGCCAAATATGAGGCAAGACAATAAAACTAACAGTAAAACCCAGGAAGAATGTACTCCTTTTATAATCAACTATAAAAAGATGTCAGTGCAATATTTGCCTAAAAGCAAGGGATGAGAAAGCAGGGAGGGATGGAAAACCAAATGACAGGTAAGGAGCTGAGGGAACCAACAGGGAAAGTGCCGACTCATTCATTGTAGGGACAGCAACTAAAGTGAGGGAACACTTCCGTCAGAGGCATCGACTGGAAAATTAATGTGCTTGGTAAATAATCACCCAATGAATGGACAAATGACAGGTAAGGAGCTGAGGGAACCAACAGGGAAAGTGCCGACTCATTCATTGTAGGGACAGCAACTAAAGTGAGGGAACACTTCCGTCAGAGGCATCGACTGGAAAATTAATGTGCTTGGTAAATAATCACCCAATGAATGGACACATTTCAAGTTTACTTAATCAATCAAAAAGTATATGTACCAAACCAGAGTCAATGCCACCACGTCAAGTCTGACTTCTTATAGAGACCCCCGAGTGGGTTTTCGAGACTATAATGGTTTACAGATCAAAAAGTCCCATCTGCCCCTCAGAGCTGTTAGCAGTTTCAAACTGCCAACGACCAGTTAATGCAGTCCCAAACTCCTGCTCCACCAGGGCTACCTAGTTTTGTGTTCCTATTGAGTCGATTATGATGCATAGATAGTAACGCTGCAGGACAGAGAGGAACTGTGTGATAAAATGTCCAAAGCTATGCCTTTCTACAGAAGCAGATCGTCACACTTTTCCCTCACTGAGTACTGGTTCATTCTCAGCCAAGAACGTTTACCCCTGCACTGCTAATGTCCCCTGACAGACAAACCTTTATCCCATTAGCCAATAAAACACAAGTGCATTTTAAAAATCCCCAAACCAAAATTTCACAGAGTGTATGAAATTAGGACTTCATGTTAAAGATATTATTTTAAATCCCACAAAAGTTACAAACATTCTCATGAAGAATTATGTTGTCAAGGAGGGAATGAAAATAATCCCAATATGAATAATAATAATGGTTTAAAATACCAAAGTACCATTTAAATAAAATCTACATTGTAGCAATTTGCTAAATGTATAACTAAAGTAATGAAATAATAAACAAATATTTTATAAACTTTCAAGAAGTCACTAGAAATGAAAGATAGGAAGACCACAAGTAAGACAATAAGCTCAAGAAATAGAAGATGTATTCTCTAAATAAACAGAGTTGATGAAACAATGAAATAGGTCTTAGAAACTGCATTTTTTCCTTGGGAAAGTTAAGAGAAAATGTTGTATTGGGAAATCATACAAAATCAGCAATAAGAAATAATTTGTGCAAAAAAAGGGTATTACAAATAAAATCCCTGTATGGGTGGAGTGAAGGTGGGGTATGGAGGGGGAGCCAATACAAGAATCTACACATGACCTCTTATCTGGAGGTCAGACACTGGAGAAGTGGGCAGGGGGAGTTGTTGGGTAGTGTAAGATATGACAAAACAATAATAATTTATAAAGTATTGGTTTATTTATACCACAGTCCCAGCTACAAAGAATAGAGAGTCACTGCTACTGACCCCAACTTTCATTGCTGTTTTCCCCATCACTTCACCTCTGGGAAATAGTTACCTGAAACTAGGGGAGCAAGGACAGGGGGGAAGGATGAGAAGCTGATATCAAGGGCTCAAGTAGAAAAAAATATTTGGAGAATGATGGTGGCAGCAGGCATGTGAAGGCACTTGGCACAATATATGTATTTATGTATTGTGAAAAGTGACATATGAGCCCCCAGTAAAATGATTAAAATAAAACAAATAAATCCAAGATTTAATTCTTATGAACTTTAATATGTTCATTAATTATCATCAGCATTAAACTTCTAGAAATGGAAGGAACTTATAAATGTACAATTGTTTTGACAGTATCCATCATATCTTACTTGGGGGTTATTTGTTTAAATACCATAAATGTCATAAACATTTTGAAAGACACAGTCATGTTTCTATTATTGTCATTGACCAGAGTGTTGGTAGGAGAAACAGATAAATCATAATGTTCTAAATATTTATGGAAGATAAATTTCAAATATACACAATTTCACCTTTAAAATGAGTTTGGTTTGACAAGAAATAAAACATTCAAGAGAGTACAAAGTTTCAAGTTGACTTTTTAATCATTATCTTTACAAATATCTTTATTGGGAAAATATGTATAATGCTGTGCAAAAGGAAAAGTGCTTTCTTCCACTTCAATGAGAAATTGAAGCCACTTCAAGTTTATTATGGAAAAAAGAATTCAATACAGGGGACTCACTGCTTATACAATTATTTTTAAATAATGACAAATTCAATGTCAGTCAACGGCCCTACAATTTTGGTTTGTTTATACCACATTCCCAGCTACAAAGAGTAGAAAGTCATTGCTACTGACTTTAACTTTCATTGCTGCCTTCCCCATCACTTCACCTCTAGGAAATAGTTACCTGAAACTAGAACCTAATCGGCTCTAATTGCTACAAAAGTTTATTATCTTTAGGCACCTATTAATGCAGATGCAGAAGGATATTCTCTGTCTCACTTCTGACCTCCAAATCCCAGAAAATATATCTTTGCTTTAATCCTCTAGCACACTGGAGTATCAGAGATGAGAAACTTACCTTTTATAAACACTGCAAAAGAGAGGCGTCGACATCCCACCCTGTGGGAGATACCCTATAAGCAAGAACCCAGGGGATTGAAAGTAAGTTCAAGCTTCACTGAAACCATCAGTCAAAAAGAAGGCTCCAGAAAACAAGGAAAAACTAATTGAAATATTTCAATAAGCTAATGAAGCACTCATTCATTTATACAAGGAATTTAGAAGACAGCTACTTGGACAGTTATCTGGAGAAAAAAAATTTTGTACCCATTTCAAAGAAAAGTGACCTCCAAACATTCAAATTATAGAACAATATAATTGATATCATACCCAGTAAAATGTTGCTGAAGATCATCTAACATCACTTCCATCAGTACATTAACAGGGAGCTGCTAGAGGTTCAGACCTGCCTAGGAAAAGAACAACAGCAAAGGATATTGCTGCTGATGTCAGGTCTTGTTTGAAAATAGAAAATATCAGAAGAATGTTGACTTGTATTTTATTGACTAGGCAAAAACATTGGATTATATGGATAACTAGCCTTGAGAAGAATGGGTATTTCAATGGCTGCATCAATAAGGAGAGCATGGAACCAGGCAGTAGTTGACAATTTTGTAGATAGCATCGCCATGAGTAGGACTCTACTGGACAGCACCTAACAAGAAGTTTCTAGCACTTGAAACTCATTCATTTCTCTGGACCACAGTGGACTCATATGTGCAGTGTGGAAGACATTATTCTTTTTTATTTTTTAAGTGGGAGTGGAGGGAGTGATGGGAGTGGGAGGCCCAGCCTTGCTCCTGGAGAGCTGCTGTTGGATTTGAACCACCAAGCCAGTGGGCTGCAGTCCCGCATTCAACCACTATACCACCAGGGCTCAGCCAGAAGACATTCTTTTCTCCCTTTTATTACAGCATCAAGACCCTGGATCAGGTCATGTGCTTAGGAAAAGCCTATGGATAATGGTCCATAACCCCATGAATATGACTCATAGGGTTAGTTTTATCACCATCTCCAGGTAATAAGCAAATACTCAGAAATACTAGTTACTTGCTAAGGCATCTGTGGCAGTCACCTAATCTGGTGTCAATTTGAGGATTCAGTGTCAGGATTGATTGTAGCCTGTCAATCTAGAGATAGCCAATGAGCCTTCTATGCTGGCATGGCCTTCTCCTCTGAGAATTCTGGGAAATCTGGTACTTCCTTCCTGGAAGCAGAAGACACTCACTCACTCCTTTGGAGACACTGGGCTGACAGGGTTGGCTCCCTGTGAGACATCCCTGAGGAGAAGCCACATGAACCTATCCTGATGCAACCAGAAACCTAGACCCAGGGAAGCTACATAGATACTCCTGCCAGTGCTGAGATGCTTACAACACCATTGGAACCAAAAATTTTCTACCCACTGACTTGTGATCATTCTGCATTTGGCATCATTGTATGTGTTTCCTGAGTCTGAAGAGGACTTATAGAATGATATTGGACATATGGGCTAATATTGGACTAAGACCTTGGACTGGAATGGATTGGAATGTTTTCTTAAAGTCAAATTACCCTTTGTATAAAACTCTCCCTTATATACATAAGTATGCTTATGAATTTGTTTCTCTAGTCTACCCAGACTAACACAGCATCAAAAACTTCCAGCCAGCTTGAATACCTTCGTCTGATCTTGTCCAGACAGTTCTGGTTCACAGCAGTGAGAAGCTTTTCCCATTCCCTCATGGGCTTGAGGCTTTCCTTCATTAAAACTATTTTAAGGTATCCTCATGCATGAAATATCTTTTCATAAATGCCACACAGAGGACATTGATTCAAACCTTCCAAGTAACGCCAGCATACAGAAGTATAAATCAAATGGTACAATCTACTGAGTCTTCCTTTCTGAACATAGAGAAAACTATGGCTTTGTCTTGAGCAAAAGTGAAATTCAAAAAACTTTAATTGTTGATGGAATATGGACATTTAATTTTACATGTCTATAAATTATTGCTCTTTTCCTTATCTTCATGTAAGCTGATTATCTGCTCATAACTTAGAGTCTTGAAGACAAAGGTGTGCCCTGAACTGTGTAAAATATGTGGAATACCAAGATGAGCAAATACATGAGAGTTCTAGATTATGAAGTCTTAAGCTCCAGAGAAGAATACAGACATTGCACTTTGAATTTAACGTACTGGAAATCAGACGGCGTGGGGTGGGAAGATGGAAAAAATTCTAGAGAAGCTCAGGGGAGGAAGAATTGAATCCTGTCTAGGGCATAAAAAATTATCAGTAGGAAATCACATTTGATCTGGATCAAGTCAGAAAACAATTTCCAGAGAAAAATGAGACAGGCCTTCATGACCAAACATATACACACACACATATACACACATATGTATAATGTATACACACATATACACATATTATCTTTGCTTTAAAAAGGCATCAGGGTTCGAAGAATGAGAGGTATTCAGGAAGTTGCAGGAATTCACTGTAGCTACAGAATGGAGGTCATAGTTTAAAATTTGAGAAAATGAAGATCTAACAAGTCGGGTGGGAATTGCTTTTAAATTGTCTTGTAATCCAGAGTAAGAAAATGAAACTATCTTTTACCACTGAAGATTTATAGGTATGCCTGATAACTCTATTGACTTTGAAGCTGTGACAGGTGCACTGGGAGGAAAAGTGAGAACATAGAAAAATATAAAGAGGTTTCAAAAATTCATGAAAAGAAGGAATTAAAAGATAATGCAATTTTTCTATGCTTTCGAAACTCTTTTTTTTAAGGTCCATCAAATCAGCACTGACACATAGTGACCATATACTCAGCAGAATAAATAACTGCCCAGTCTTATAATATCCACACAATTGCTGTTATTTTAACCCATTGTTAAAGCCACGGTGTCAGTTCACCTACTTGAACTTCTTCCCCTTCTTCAATAATGTATTGATTTACCAGGCATGGGGTTTGTGTGAGACAGGTTGACTAGTGAAAACTAGTGAAATCTAGTGCAAGAAAGGGTTTCATATCAAGAAGTAGCTAGATATCAGGAAAACATTCTCACCCAGTCCAACTTAAGTCCTTAAGGCTGATAGTAGTCCATAAGTTCCTCTTCAAACTCATGCAGCCACATACAGTGATGCAGAATACCGGAAGATCAGGCTGGTGGGTGAAAGTCTTGTGGATCCAATGGCAGTGGATGCATCTCCAGGACTCTGGTGGTCTCAGAGTGGATCACCAGCAGAAAGGTAAAGGCAACGAGAGGGTAAAGTCCTCAGGCTCCTCCTAATGATAAGGTCATACCCACAAGGAGTGACTAACAGGTTGTGACCTGATTGACAGGTGGAATACCACCCTTTCAGTAGTATATATCTTTAAGTTGACATCAATTATATAACTACTACAATGTTCTTTTCCAGAGACTTGTCTCTTCTGATTACATGTCCAAAGTAAGTGAGACTAGATATTATCATTACTGTTTCCAAGGGAAATTCTGGCTATCTCCCCTCCCCCACCAAAACAAAAACCAAAGCACAAATTCACAGCCAATGCCTGCTCACAGTGACCTTATAGGAAAATAGAATGGTCTCTGTGAGTTTCCAAGACTGTGACACTGTATGAGAATAAAAATCCAAATCTTTCTTCTGTGAAGTACCTGGTGATTTCAAACTGCTAGCATTATGGATTGCAAGCCCACTCATCACCACTGCTCCACCAGGGATCTCCCCTTCCTTTAAAACAGTTACTTTGCCCTTTTAGCACCTCATAGTACTTTCACTCTTCCTTGCAAGCCCATGATGCAAATGCATCAGTTTTTCTCTTGTCTTGCTTATTGATTGGCCAGCCTTCACAAACATATGTAGTTACTGAACATAAGATGGCTGAGCCAGACCTAACTCAATGTTCTAAATTATGTCTCTTCTCTCGAACAGTTTCTAGAATCTGTGTCCAACAAAACATGGTCTTTGATTTCTTCCTGACTGCTGACTTGAACAATGATTATAGATCCAAGCAAACATGAAATTCTTGACATCAAACTTTTCTCCATTTATCAGGGTATCGATGGGTCTGAGTTTGAGGGGTTTTAGTCTTTGATAAGTTGTGATCCATACTGAAGCCTGCAAGGTCGACAGTGCAAATCCAGCAGCCACTCTCAGGAGAATCATGAAGCTCTCCACTCCCATAAAATTTAAGAACATGGAAATGTGATATGGGGTTGCTGTAGGTTGAGTTTGACTACATTGAAATGGGCTTTTGTGAATACCACATTGATCATTCCTGGTAACGCAGTGGTTACACTTTCAAATACTTATCAAAATGTCAGTCGTTCAAATCCACCAGTCATTCTGCAGGAGAAAATTATAATAATCTGCTTCCACAAGGATTTAGATGCTTGAAAATACTCATGGGCAATCTGCTTTGTTTTACAAGTTTGCAGTGACTTAGAACTGATTTGAGAGCTAGTCAGTTTGGTTTTGGTTGTAAGAATCTGTCCCTACTTCTGTCACAGAATATGTTATATTTTCTATATGTTTCCCCCCAAAGGAGCATCTCATCCCTGTACTGCAGGGGGAAAGTGTGGTTTTAAGAAATTGTTATTTAGATGCCAACTTTTAGCAGGTCCTGATTCATAGTAACTCGAACACTAGAACAACACACTGCTGGGTCCTGCACTGATTTAAGAAGGCTTCAGGTGTACTCTTGATCTAGGTTTAAAGATGTAAGTTGTGGTTCTCAGATTCTTCTTCTGGTCCAGTGACAAAGGGAGTTCACAGAAGTAATTAGCCATAAATATCACATCATGTACCTGACTAACCTTTCTCTATTTTCCCAGATGAATCAAGAATAATTAGACTTTGAAAAAATGTGTTTCCTTTCAAATCTCTACTTTTTGAATATCTTAAGTTATGTGACTTCATCATCATATGTTAATCATTGTCAAGCATATGTCTGACACTCAAATATTTTGAATGGTTGAATGAAAGTTAGACAAAACACACTTTAAAATGGTACTTGTCCAGTAATAGTTACTTATAGTGTGGTTCCATTATTCAATAACTGGTGTAACAAGCTGTGTTAGTCCGGGTAGACTAGAGGAACAAATTTATAGGTACACATATGGATAAAAGGAAAAGGTTTATATATAAAAGAAATAGGTCATTAAGAAAGCATCCCAATTCAGTCCAGTACAAAGTCATAAGTCCTATATTAACCCATATGCCTGATATCAGTCTATAAAGTCTCCTTCTAACTCACGAAGTCACAGGCCAGTGGGTGGAGAGTCCTGGCACCAGCAGGGGTCCCCTCATGGCTCCTCACTTCCAGAGCTCAGGGTCCATCAACAGCATTCAGTTGTGGCCAAAGCAACTCATCGCTGGCAGGAATTTCCACGTGGCCTCTCCAGCGTCAGAGGTCTGGCTCCATCAGGGCCAAGCCATGTGGCTTCTCCGGCTCCTCAGATGCTGCCATCTTGTCTTGTCCATGATTCATCCTCTCTGAGACTAACTCCCAACAACTAAGGAGATAGATTCTCATCTTTACAAGGGAAATATTGTGAGACTTCCCAGATGTATCAGGAGAAAGCCATGCCCATACAGAGGTCTCATTGGCTACTCAATGGCTACCTAGAGATTAACAGGCTAGACTCCACCCCTACATCGCAATCATGAAATTAACATAAGCACATGACCGCCATACATGAATAGTCTAAAAAATATTAATCTATTTTGATCGCTCATATAATTCTAGATGTTTGGGGGATAGAGACTATCCTGTTCCAACCTAGTTGAGATGATGACTTTTATTTCCCATGAATGTGATACGACAGGTAAACTGTTTTTTTTTTTAAAAAAAATTCAATTGAAGTCAGTTCACTTTTTATATCCACACCAAAAAATGGACTATTATCATTTAAAGTTTGTATCAGAATAGCATTTTTTTTCTTAATGGCACAAAGTAGCTGTGCAATAAACCTTTACTTACTAGAGTTTTTTCATCATGTCTGCCAACACCAGGTCAGTCATTGACCAAATAATTCCCAAATAGAATCTATCTTGACAAATGTTCTCATCTGCGATCCCCGCTCGTGCTAGCATAATCCTGCTCCCCGCAACCCAAAGTCAATGGACAAGGTCAAGGCAGACATAAGGCCAGAAGGACTCTTGCAAAAGAACATGACGCTAGTTCTGCCACCAGCTCGCATGCTTCCATGCCTTGTATAGTTTTCTCCTCCACTGTTGTGAATAGCACATTCCTTGTCACCTAGGAACGTCTAGGGGACTGGGCACTGTCATGTGCTAGCAAATGCAGTCATTCTTTAGAAAGGAGAATGTCATTTGGGTTTGAGAACTGGCCCTCTCTTATGTTGTTAGGATTCTGAGAGAACCCATGTATCACAGAAGGAAACAATGCCCTTTCTTGCAGTGTCTGCACCATTGCTTTTATGTTTGACTTCATTGCAATGACTGTGCTAATTCAGCTGGTCTGAAGGTCTCCCTCTGTTTCACTGCCCTTCTGCTTTACCAGACATGATATCCTTTGCTGCAATCTCCTTTGGAGAGGGCCGAACCTTGCATTTCCAAGTCACCGTGTCATTGCCTTTTCTCCCATTCACGATGCTGTATGTGCTGGAATCTCTAAAGCAAACCCTCAGTGGAGCACAGTGATGACAAGACACTGAAACAAGAGCCCTGCCTTTTGCAGGCATACACCGACAAGAAGTAGACAAACAGCTCCTTGCAATTATTTTCTTCCAGCCATAGAGTTTTATTTATTGATCAACAGTTTTCCTTGAGAACTGGCAAAAAAAAAAAAAACTTCAAAATAAGGTGGGTCTAAAGGTATCATATATCTTTCTTCAGATTTGTCATTATTTTCATCTCCCAGAAAATGTCAGGACATAACCATTCTATTTTCACATCGTCACTCCATGAGGAATTCACTTCTCACCTTTGGCATTTTTTCAGTGTTTGAACCTATTCACCCCATCGCTGTGCACTTCTTCTCAAAGCTCCCTGCTCTCTCTCTCTCTCTCTGAACAGCTGTCTTTCCAACTTCTTCAGAACCATTGGGCTGGTTTTGAGAAAAATTAATGGTTCAATGTGTAAATTTATTCTGTCCCTTGGAGATTACAAGTGCATCTGGACTAGAGGATTTGAAGTAGGGCAAATAGCAATATGTTTGCTAGGCCAGTGCAAGTTGATTTCCACACATTTGTAGAAACAGAGTTCAGGTTATTTTAACAAATAACCACTTCCTGTCACTCAGGGGTGGCAGCGTGAATGCTGAGAAGACAAGGAGGAGTCTGCCGTGATTCTCCACTTCGACACTTAGGAGGCTAAAGGAGACTTGCAGTGCACGTTAGTGACATGACTGTCTGTTAGAATAATAGTCAATCTAATGTAAGAACAGTCAAAGTCTTAATATAAAATTAAAAGTTTACTAACATATCTCTCTTTTTTTTTATTTTCATCCAAACATCCTCATAATATTGGGGAAAATGGTTTTTCATATTGACGTCATTACTAGAAAATACATAGGATAGTAACCGAGTGTTCACTCTGATCTAAGTACTTTGACACTTTCAGATGCCAACAGAGAGAGAGAGAAGTTAATGATTGATATGCAACATTATAAGGAATAGTATATGCGACTTAACCAACCCTCAAAACAAGGTTCCCTGAAGACTCTTCATAAATTTCCTCTGAGTCAGTACACCACGGATGTTGGAGATAGATTTGGATAAAGTCTGTTTCATTATTTTAGGAGATTATGCTAATAAACATTATTAATTCATATTAATGCTATAGAAAGTCGAATATTTTCTCTTGTTGCATTGACTCATGGCAGTTAGTTGGATTTGCTATAAAATCTTCAGAGTATTGTTCAACTATGTATAATTGTAATGACCAACCGGCTCGACAACTTCACTCCAACGAGGTGCACACCAGCAGCTTAGGCATTCAGAGTGAAGGAAGGATTAAACATTTACCTCCATCAAGGTGATTCCGACGCACAGGGACCTTGTAGGACAGGTTCAAGCATCCCTGGGCGTTTCTGAGACTACAACGCTTTATGGAAATAATAGCCTCCTTTTTTGCCCACGGAGCGTCTGGGGGCTTCTAACTGCTAACCCCACTGTTAGCAGCCTAATGCATCACCACTCTACCACCAAGGATGAATGCTGGTTGAACATGGCCAGAGGGGGCGGAGTGCTTTTCCTGAAGTAAAACTAGATAATCCCATATGAGGGACAGAATAAGAGACATGCATGGCAAATCAAAACTTTCCACTTTACGCAGATATTGGTGTCACTCTGGCTATGGGAGCTGGAAGCTCAGCCCAAGAAGCTGGAGAAGGAGAGCAGAAATGCTCTCAATCTTAAATGACAACTAGAATGAAAGGACTGGTTTGTGGCCAAATTAGACCCAGCCTGTGTGAACTTTCAGAAATAAGAAGGAACTGAGATGGCAGAAATTGAAATTATCCCTGGAAAGGTGGAGGATCTTCAAAACTAGTATAGACAACCTAGCTGATAATTTCTTCATAAATACAGTCTGTTTTATTAGTGCCTTTCCTCTCCATTCCATTAACCTCTGAAAACCTCACACCATTCCTTGCCTCCCACTTCCCAGAAGAAATACAACAGAAGGAGAAACACAAGCAACATGTTTCATTTAAAGTGTCTAGTAGTGAGGGAGAAGGAAAGGTGGGTTAGAATGGGGGAGCCAATTACAAGGATATACATATAACCTCCTATCTGGAGGACAGACCATGGAGGAGTGGGTGAAGGGAGATGTCGGGCAGTGTACGATATGTCAAAATAATAATAATTTATAAATGATCAAGGGTTCATGAGCAAAGGGTGAGCAGGTAGAAGGAGAAATGAGGAGCTGATGTCAAAGATTCAAATAGAAAGGAAATGTTTTAAGAATGATCATGGCAACAGGTGTACAAAAGTTCTTGACACAGTGTACGTATGGATTGTGATAAGTGTTGACCAAGCCCCCAATAAAATCATTTATAAAAAAATTGCCTAGTAGTCAAATTGACAAAAGAAGAAATAAAATTATTTTCATATATACTTTATTTAACCTGCTATATTTAAAATATAATCATTTTCATTTCACCAAATTAAAAACAATACTAGTGAAATGTTTCACATTCTTCGTTGTCATTTTTGATAAATGTTTTAAATTCAGCATGAATTGTGCACATAGAACAAATCTCTAGTCACCTTCATGCTAGAAGTTCAGAAAAATTATCAGCATCAACAACCAGCATGTGCAGGCTTATCGTGCAGTCATGTCGATGACTTTCTCTCCTCAATACAATCATGGTTTTGTAACTTCTTGACTTTTAAGCCCAGTGTTTTGCCTTGAAAGACATTTTCCTTCCCCTTTGCCCCAGTCCCACCTGTCTTATCGTGTCAACATACTTGCTTGTTTTGTTTACCTTCGGGTCTCCTTTGGCAACCAGCCCAATCAGAAAGCCTCCCTTAAGCTCAAGGCAAGTTAGATCCTTCATGTGCATTTCACAGCACCCTGTACCTGTCTCAAAGACAGCCTCACCTTAGGAGCCCAACGTGAGTTCTTGCCCTCAAGAACTGTCCTTTGTTCCAGGGATTGCACACCTCGCGGTCAGAAGATGGCAGTCCTGCACAATGAGTTTGACTTCAGTGATGCTTTGACAGGTTAGCAGCCACTGAGCGTCCAGCTCTGCTTGAAATCAAATGGCAAGAGTACAGGCACTAAATCACCAACAGGGATGTAGGGCATCTCCCAGGGAAGAGGAGGCTCAAAGAGGAAGATGACATATGTCCCTCAAGAAGAGGAGACTCTGAAACAGAGAGCCCCAAAAAGATGACTTGGATTTTTTATAGTCCCTGGATTTATTTTGTCTGGTGATTTAGTGGTTACCTGTTGGGCTGTTAACCACAGAGCCAGCAGTTAGAAACCACCAGCTGCTCCACGGGAGAAATATGAGGCTTTCTACTCCCTAAAAGAGCTGCAGTCTTGTAACTCTCAGCCAATGTTCTACCTTGTTGAACACATTCTTTTTGGTGTATTCTTAAGAAATTGCATGTGTGCAACTTTTAATGTAACGTGGGTGGCCTTTTGAGTTAGCGGGGTCCCAGTCTGCTTTGAAGAAGTAAATAAAACTGAGCCAATGTGCCTGGACCAATTTTGGTTTATTTACAAGAAGGAAGCAAATAGACCAGAAGCATATTCAGGTTAAAGATTGTGTCCTATTGTATTTATTTATTGTATGTACTTTATTGTATTTGTTTCTTGTATGTACCTACTTATTGGGTATACATAAGTGGGACCTGTGAATGGAAAAGAGTGAAAATCCAATAAGTGATATGTTCAGTTATTGCTCGGTGACTCTACTCACAGGTAGTGCTATGTAGGAGCCCATTGTTGGAGCACTGGGTCCCTGTATTTCGCCAAGAGTCTTCCTCTTCCATACCAAACCTCTACTTTACCAAGCCTCGTGTTCTTTTCCAGAGTCCAGTTTTTGTCACCTGTCCAAGCTGTGTGACACTACCTAGCCATCATCAATTCCAATTTGAATTTTGGTTGTACTTCTTTTAAGGGATATTTCTTCTTCTGGCAGACCATAGAACATGTGATATACATCACCAGCACCATGATTAAATGCATCAATTATTTTTCTGTCTTTCTACTTTGATGTCTAACATGCACATGAGGCTGTGGGAAATCCTCTCACTGGTGAACACATTAAAGTCCTCTCATCACGGTTATGCTTGGTCATTTCCATGAGGTCATCAGTAACTATCACGAAGTCCTTACTGGGCCAGATACACTTTACTTACTCCTCAAAGTAACATCCTCATTTTTTAACTTTCAAGAAGTCTTGCAAAGCAGATTTACCCAAAGGGAAGCATCCTTGGATTATTGCAACTGCTCCCATGAGCATTGATTGTGAATCCAGAAAGATGGAATCATTGACAACTTACTCTTTTTCATTCACCATGATGTGACCTATGGGTCCATTGATAAGGAGATGAGTCTTTTTTTCATGGAGTTGTCATCCATATTGATGGGACTTCATCAGCAAGTGCTTCATGTCCTCCTGTCAGCAAATAAGGTTGAGACCGCTGCATTATTTCAGGTGTTAATAAACCTTCCTCCAATTCTGATGCCATCCTCTTTATCATATAATCCAGATGCCCCAATGGTTGTCTCCACATACAGACTACATAAGGATGATGAGAGGACACGAATCTGATGCACAATTTTCATATTTTAAACCAGGCAAAATTCCCTTGATTTATTACCACAGAATTCATATGCAAGTTTCACATGAGCATAATGAAGAGTTCTGGAACTGCCATTCTTCTCAGACGAGTCACAGTTTGTGATGATTATTACACAGTTGAATGCCTGAGCACAGTCAATGGCAGGAGGTAACATCTGTCTGAGAGTGTCTGGTTCCAGGCAAGATCCATCTGACCTCAGCAGCGAGGCTTTTTCTTCCAAGGCCTCTTCAGAATGCTGCCCGAACCTTTCAGAGCTTTGTCAATGTATGCTGCAGTGCTTGTTGGATAGTCTTCAGCAAAATTTTACTTGCATGTGATGTTAATGACACTGTTCTACAACTTGTGCATTCTGTTGGTCACCTTTCTCTGGAATGGGTACAAATGTATGTAGTTCTCTTCCAGTCAACTTTCCAAGCAACCGTCTTCCAAATATCTTGGCATAGACCAGTGAGCGATTCTAGTGCTTCATCAACTTATTGAAGCATTACAATTGCTATTCAATCAACTCCTACAGCCTAAATTTGGATAATGCTTTCGGTGAATCTTGAACCAATCAGCACCCTTGGTTCTTGCACATGTACTACCTTCTGAAATAATGAATACCCACTAGATTTTTTGGTACAGTGACACTGTGTGGTACTTCCATCTTCTTTTAATTCTTCCTTCATCGGTCAATACTTTTCCCCATGAAACCATTCAATAGAACAATTCAAAGTTTGAGAGATTGTTTTCTACATCTTCCAGTTTCAGATATGCTTCATATGTTCTTCCATTTGATGTTCTAACTGGAGATCTTTGTACATTTCATTCCAACATTTCTTTTATCTTCTCAACCTGACCTTTCAAATTTCTTAAGCAGATTAATATCACCATCTCTGCCCTTGCTCTTGTTACTCTCTGATTAAGAATACATTTGACATCCATGTTGACCTTTCCTTTCTTGCTTGCTTTTTATTTTTTCATGACTTTTTTGCTTTCTTCATGAATGATGTTCTTGACGTCTTCCTACAGTTCATCATGTGTTCCCTCTTTAGGGTTCAGTGAGTTGAATCTGTTTTTAAAAGTGTCTCAAAATCTAGGTGGGATAGACTTACGGTTATGTTTTGCCTTTTAGAGATTTGTCTTCTTTCTTTTAGCTTTATCCTGAACTTACATATGAGCAATTGATGGACTGTTCCACAGACACTGACCTGGATGTAGCTATGCTCCCCTTTAGTTTCAGCATCACCTCTTTCCCCAGATATAGTGAATTTGGTTTCTCTCTGATGCATGGGGAGGAATCCAGGTGTTTAGCCATAATTTGTGTTGCTGAAAAAATATATTTACTATGAAAAGTCATTGGTGTTGCAACATTCTATCACATGCTTTTCAGCTTCATATATATCACCAAGACCATATTTCTTATTCCAGATTCTTCTCTTTGCTTTCTAACTTTTGCATTCCAATCACCAGTGATTATTAATGCATCTTGATTGCAAGTTTGATCCATTTCAGACTCAAGATTGGGTAGAATCCTTCATTTTCTTCATCACTATCTTTAGTGGTTGGGGGATAAATTTGAATAAGAGATGTATTGACTGTATTTCCTTAAATGCAGATAGATGTAATTCTGCAACTGAGAGCTTTGATTTTATGAGACTACTTCAAATATCTGAAACTTTGGTATTTTGACTCTTCCTGGAAAACTTAAAAGCACCATTAAAGAAACTGAAAAACAGCTTATTCTTAGGAAAGGGGATAAGCCTTGCTGCCAGTCAATTATGACACCTTCAAGGGCAGAGTAGAATTGCTCCCAAGGAGACTGCACAACCTGAGGAAAAGAGATCATTTCACCTTCTTCCTATGTATTTGAACTATAAGCCTTAAGGTGAGTAGTCCAATGACTTTGCCACTTTGCCACAAACTTTGGAAAATGGAATGTCACACATGGCTCATATGAGCAGCATGGACTCGTAGGTCAGCTACGAGTCAAGTCCACTGGTCTAATAATGCCAGGCATCAGCAATGTGATGGCCAATTAAAGGGGGTTTCTGCACTTCTTATAAATAATAAAGATGCACCCAGCTTCTCCTTCCCATATCCCTAAGTGTCAATGCCATTTTGGGACAGACACTTACTATTACTAATGCTCAGTTTTCTCACTTGTACAATGAGACCATAAAACTTCCCTTCATGGCTGAGTCCCTGTGGTGTAGTGGTTGTGTGCAGGACTGTGGCCCACTGCATTGGTGGTTCAAATCCAGCAGCAACTCTCCAGGAGCAAGACTCGGCTTCCTACTCCCACCAGGGCAGTGATGCCACCATAAAAAAACAAAAAAACCTTCCCTTTCTTGAGAATTAAATGACTTGTGACAAACTGTTTTATCTTCTCTCTATTTTCTTTCTCATAGAGTACACTCACGGCTCTTTATATAGCTAATGAAGTTTCAATAGAATTAAAGTTTCTCACAACACTTCACAAGAGAATTAATCAAAAAGACATTTTGGGAAATTTACTTAAGCACTCTCAGTTGTAATTATGGAATTCAAATTCTGAGTAAATAAAAGCAATTTAATCAAAATTAAGCTGCCTGATGGGATCAGAAGTGGTTGCATCAAGCTGTAAGGACAGTTCTGCCATCATCAAATTATCTAGATCATTATGTATCTCTGTTCTCACACTCTTTCTTGCTCCCCAATCCAGAGAATCTGTGATAGAGCAAAAGTTCAATGAACATTCTAATAACTAATTTTACATATTTCAGATATTCTCTATCCTGGGACTTGTGGATTGGTTGTCTCTTGCTTGATGTGCCGGTGCTGAAAGTTGTACCATCATTATTTCACGTAACAGCAAGCTCATCCATATGAAACAGGATTCCACTGAGATTCTGTAAAAGAAGGAACAGGCAGTCTGCTTCTGAAGGATTCGTCCATTAAAATTTTATGAAGAGTGGGGGATCATTTTCTCATAGAGTGCCCAAAATGTGTCACATGGGTTGGAAGGCACCCACAATCGGACTGCACAACAGTAGCCTCATTAAAGCAGAGTAAATCTTCTTAGTGCTGCAGGTGTCACTGGGCTTCCAGCACCTTCATTTGCTGACGAGGAATGAATGACACCAAATGAGAAGAAACCACAGCAGGCATCCGTTACTAATCAGAACATGGACTATACGGGAGTCCGAATCTAGAACTACTTGAAGTCCTCAAAAGGAAATGTAGTCCGTAAAGTTCGGTGTCCTAGGAATGCTTGTGAATTTTATTTTTGTTTGTAGGTTCTGTGGAGTGAATTTTGACTGTAAGGACCCTATGCACAATAGAGTGGAGCATTGACTAGTCCGACACCACGCTCACAGTGAGTGTGTCTGATTCTATCATTGTCATCACTATGCCCATCTCTCTTATTGAGAATCTTCTGGTTGTTGCTGACCCTTTACCTTACTTGAGGAGTCCTGGGGGCATAAGGCTTACATGCTGGGCTGATACCTGAAAAAGCTGTCAGGTTGAAATCACCAGCTGCTGTCTGGAGAAGGTTGGGGCGTTCTACTCCCCAAAAGAGCTACAGCTTCCCTGTATAGATACATTTCTGGGATGAGGTCCAGATAGTATATCAGGGGCCAGACCAAAGCCAAGGATCCATAAGATAGCCCCCTAAAAATTAGAGGGAGAGGAATGGGTGGCAGGAAAACAGGGCACTAACCCTCCCCAGGGGAAGGTATTTTATATCTCCACAGGGAAAGAGGGACCAGACTTCAACCCAGTGATCCAAGATGTGCATGCAATATGCCAGCATGAAGCAGGAAACCAACAGAGATGTCTGAGGGGCCAGCCTCAATCACAACTATGTGGACAGCTCCCCCCCTCCCACCAAAAGAATTTACTTCAGAGCACCTCACTGAAGCTGCAGCTCTGGGAAAAGGACATGTCTAATCAGAGCACATGGAAGCAAATGAAGGGGGAGAGAGAGTGGAGCACATCCTGGCCCACCAAGCCTTGAGGATGATATCCCTGCTCAGAGCAGCCAATGCCCAGAGAGGACCATTGAGTTGGCCCCACTATGAGACATGACGCCCCTCACTGACTCATAACCCTACTGGGGACAACACTGGAGACACAGTGTGGAAATTGTGCCTGATCTGACCCTACCACATTGAAGCAAAACACTAAGGGGGTATTCAACAAAACAGCAAGGAAACAGAAGTCCTGAATGAATACCAAAGCAGATTTGGGGGCCAGGGCATGGCACTCCATCAGATTTGACTGGAAAACACTCCAAAAGGTCAACAAACAGACCTTAAGCTCATTTACAGGCTTTTCTTGTCATTAGCATTTTGCTGTTATTGTTGTTTTAATCTTTTTCATTGCTTTGGTTTGAACTTTTCAGCTGCAGTCAGTTATAAAAAAAAGTCATTAAACTCATATGTTTCAAAGAAGGGCAATGTTTCCCAATGAAGCAGTATATAAAAGACCAAGTGCAGCCCAATGTTTTAGACAAAAACTGCAGCTTGCTTGAAAATTAGGTAGCCAGGTAAGGGTTGAATTGGTCACCATAAGAGAAGTGCTTTAAACCCACCAGTCAACCCACTGGAAAAAGATGAGGCTGCACCTTTAAGCTTTTCCTAAGAATCCAAATTCCTACACAGTCACTGAGTTAGAATCAACTCTACGGTGGTGGGTGGATATTGTATTTTCGCCTGAACAAATAAATTTGTGTTTCTACTGAACATGATCTTCATGGGTACTATAATAAGTTTTCCACATGATGTCTCGTTGAGGAATCGTCACCTCGGATATTAATTTTAAATTATTTCTAAATGTAAGCTCTCTCTGAAATGACCCACGCACTTTTAAATTTCATAAACCTCAGCAAGAATCTATTAGGATTATTTTTCCACTGACCCGAGAAAAAGTAATCAGATGAAGTGACAGTGAAGGTTTTCATTTTTCAAGAAAATCCTCATAGCGAGCACTTATCAAGGTTTTACTTTTATTCTCTCATCTTCCTCAAACATTTCTCTTCACTTTTGTTGCTTCCAATGTCACTTAGAAGTGTGATTTCTACCGTATCATGTAAACATGAAGTGCATTTTAACAATATACCGCTTGATTTTTAATGATAATTATTTAGGGGGAAAGTTACTAACAGTAAGACAGGGTTTCAGAATGCCATTCAATATCTCATCTAGTGCATAACTGTGAGAAGAAATAATGGAGACGTTGATAACAATATCTGGATCACATGCACTTAGAAAATGCATGTATTACCAACGAGTATTATAAATGAACACAGAGATACACTGCATGTGTGTTCATGTGTAATATTTGCATAGAATCATGTAGCTCCTATAACTACTATCATAGGCAGAGGTGGGTCGTTTGTGTTTGTTTGGGCTAGCTTTTCTCTGACTGGTTACAATGATTCATTGCTTGACATTCTTTTAAAAGGCTGGCATGTCAACAATATTAACTTAATAACTTTAAACAATATTAACACTATACGCAACCCAAGCTCTCTTTTGTCACCTTAATAAAAAGATAATGAGTGCTTGTCCCAAAACTGTGCAAAGCTTGATTTATGGGTTCCTTTGAAAATCAGTTCTACTTGCCTGCCCTGCCATGAAAACCCAAGTAAAACCCTTACCCACTCCAGTTATTATCCTTCAGGGTAAATAATTAATAGGAAATTACTGGCATCTGGTTCATTCAAGATACAGAATGAATCTGATTCAATTCAAGGAAGTTTCATAAGTTCAATATGTGAACGAGACAACAAAGTAACAGACATATGCAGTTACCAGCTCACGGCTATCTAGGGCAGGCTGACTCACAGTCCCTCTGGAGTCCAGGGCAGAACTGACCCTCTGTGGGCATGGAAAGCCTGATCTTTTTCCTGTGAAGCAGTTAGTAGTTTTGAGATGTGGACCTTGAGTTCACAGCCCAGTATGTGACCACCATGCTACCAGAACTTCTACATCCAATAACACATCACAAGTAATCTTGCTACACTGAGGAGTTGTTAAAACTCAGCCATGATGGTGAAGCATCTGTTTCTGTCCTGGACTGCACTTGATCGGTATTCATTTTTACCTGCTTTTGTGCCATCTGCTTGGGGCCTGGTGATGGTTCCTGTGTCAGGGTAGAACTGACAATTTCCCAAGTTTTCAAACTTCAGTCATCAAAGTACAGCTATTCATCAAATATGTGTCTTTACATCTAAATCAGTGGTTCTCAACCTTCCTCATGCCACCACCCTTTCATAAAGTTCCCCGTGTTGTGGTGAACCCCAACCATAAAATTATTTTCATCGCTACTTCATGGCTGTCATTTTGCTACTGCAATGAATCAAGCGACCACTGTGAAAGGGTTGTTCGAGCCTCAAAGGGGCTATGACCCACAGGTTGAGAACCGCTGATCTAAATATTTTAAGTCATATTTGCTGCTTGCTCAATCTGTGTAAATTCTGGAAGTTCATCTCTCCTCAAACTCTATTAAAATGTCTTAGACTCCTACATTGGAATGTATGGGAATACCTGGTCCTGGAATCGCTTCACTGTGGTGACATACATTGTAAGACAGACCATGCCTTAAAATGAAAACACTGCAGGTGAACTTACTGCCCCCACCCCCACTTCCTTTCTATGAACCATCAACCACTTAAAGTATTTGCTGAGAACTTCCAATAGGTCACATAACATACTAGTTACTGATGTCCTCCCTTTTTTCTAATCTGTGCATAATTTTCCTTTTTTATTTTAATTTATCATTTTATTTGGTGCTCATACATCGCTTTCCATCATACATAGTTCAATACATAGTTGCATGCACTGTGCCAAGCACCCCCACTTGCCGGTCCTCATTGACATTCTCCCAACATCTGCCCCTCCACTTGGGCCCTTGCTTTGCACTCCCATTCCTTTCCCCTCCAACCTTTCCGCCCCCCCCCCCACTCAGTCCTCATTACTCTGCAATCATTATTGTTTTTTCATCTCTGACACTGCCCGACATCTCCCTCTGCCCATTCCTCCCTATGTCTGCCCTCCAGAGAGGAGACAGTTGCAGATCCCCACAGTTGGCTTCCTTTCTCCACTCCACCCTCCCTCCATCCATCCAGCAACTTCACTCCCACCCCTGACCCTGAAGGGTTTATCCACCCTGAGTTCCCTGTGTTTCCAGCTCCTATCTCTGCCAGTGCACCTCCTCCAGTCCAGCTGGAACTGCAGGGCAGATTTGGGGCTGTGATGATGGCGCCCAGTCACCAAACGATAAAGTAGCTGGGATCTTAAAGGCTAGAAGGTGAACAAGTGGCTATCCAGCACAGAAACAGCAAAGCCCACATAGAAGAAGCGCACCCACCTGTGTGATCACGAGGGACCGAAGGGAGCAGACATCAAACATCAAAGAACAAGGATTAAATCAGTAAGAACGAAGTGAGAGCAGGGTGGGGACCCAAAGTCCACTCGTGGGCAATTGGACACCCCCTGACAGGGAAGTCACGGGAGAGAGATGGGCCATCCCCTTTTGCTGTAAGAGGAGAATTGGTGGCAGAGTGGGTTACAACTGAACTGCTGACTGCAACATCAGCAGTTCAAAACTCAAGACCTTCTGGGAGAGAAACCTGACGTTCTAATCCGATAAAGATGTGTGGTCTCAGAAACCCACCGGGGCAGGTGTAACTCTGTCCTATGGCATCACGTGATTCCGAATCCAGGCAGCAGCAATAAGTTTGTTGTTGATTTTGTTGGATTGATTGTCATCTTACCTGATGATCACAATTTTGAGTGCGGGTTCGGGTGCAGTGGTTTTTGTACACCAATGTTCCCCCATCAGACCTGGCTGAAAGTCTTTGGGGATGGTTTTAAAGTTGAAATTACCTTATTTTCAAAATCTTCAGAAAAGAAAAAAAATGGGATATATAAGAATAAATTTAGCCTTTGGAGGGCATTATATCTCTCACACCCCATTTATCAAATGTGATGTTGCTAGGTAAGGTAGAGATGGTTGAACTCATTGTCAGGTGCCCGGAGCTCCCTTCAGCACCCGTCTAAAACGGTGCAAAGCCCTGATCCATCTTAGCCATCTTCACAATCAGTATATTTGAGCATATCATTGGAGCCATTTTGTCAATTCTTATAGTTAAGAGTTAGCCTCTTTTTCACTGACCCTCTGCTTCACCACACACGAGGTCCTTTTGCAGGGACTGGCCACTTTTGAAAATATGTCCACACAGTGTGACAACATCTGGCCAGCCTCACATCTAGGAAGCACACTGGATAAACTTCTGCCAAGAAAGAGTTTCCTCTTCTCCCAGCAGCCCATGGTAAGGTAAATATTCCTTCTCAACCCCATAATTCAAATGCACCGGTTCTTCTGTGGTCTTGGGTATTCATGGTCCAGCTTTCCCAGACATATCGATTGAAAATACCACAACTGAAAATGATCGAAAATCTCATGGTTTCTGTCAAGTCCTCCTCAGTTTACAAAGCACCTCCAAAACTTTCGAGGGACTTTTTACAGCAGAGCTCTCCTGTGCAGTTATAGCATTTGATTTCTTGACTAATAATTTCATGAGCGTTCAGTGTGGATTCAAGTAAAACAAATCCTGGCAAACCCTTTCTTCCTTTATATGATGCCGTTCATGGGTCCAATTGTGAGGATTGCGGTATTCTATTCACGGAGGTGCAACTCATTCCAACGACTGCATTCTTTGGTCTTTGTCGATAAGTGCTTTCCTTTCAGTAAGGAAGATTGGCCGCTCCTCATTCTGAAGGTCCTTAGTTGTCTTTGCCCAGTTCTGGTCCCTCTCTCTCTTCATAAAGCCTACCTTTTCAAAGTAATCATTCAGCAAATAGACTGAACTTTGAGTATTGTGAAAAGATACAATTCCGATGCATAAATTTCCTGATTTTAGACTACAAAGCATTTCCTCCTTCTCTGTGTTCCTTGAGTAGTCTCTACATGAGCACTACAAAGTGCTCTGAAATTCTGATCCTTTTCAATGTTGTGCATCCTGTCTTATGAGCCACAAAACAGAATGCTTTTGCATAATCCATAAAATTCTAATAAACATTTTTTCTGGCTATTGTCTGTTTTCAGCTAAGAGCCAGCTGAGGTCAGTAATGAAACTCCATGTTCCATTCATTTGAATTTCTGATATATTGTTGTAACTGTTCTAGAGTTTTATCCAGGAGATTTTTACTACCTTCTGATATTAGTGACATTGTTCTATAATGCCCGCACTCTGCTGTGTCGCCTTTGTTTGCCTAGGGCACAAACATGGACCGCTTCTAAGTGGCTGACACATAATTGTCTTTGAAATTTATTGGCATAGGCTAGTGAGTGCTTCCGGCACTGAACGAGTCTTCTGAAACACTTCAGTTGGTATTTTGTCAATATTTCAATAAAGACTCCAGGGAAACTTGAACTTCTCCCTTCAGTACCATTAGCTATTGACAATATGCTACCCTTTGAAATGGCAGCACATTAACCAATAAGTTTTGGTATAGTCGCACTGGATGTTCAATAGGTAAAGTTATAGAATAGAAAAAAATGAGTGGTTTAGAAAAAAGAAAGAAAGTCAAGAAAGCTAAGATGTTGAATCAGCGCAGGAAATTTTTCAGAATCTAACAAGACAGTGAAAAAAATTGTACCTGGTCAACCACTGCACTGGGATTTTCTTCTGATGCATCATGCACCTTCCCCTGCCCTCATGTGTACGACAATCAGCAAGAACATGCTCCTCAATTAGATGGGTGGACAGAGCGGGCATCACAATGGAACCCAGCAGACATTGATGACAGAGGATAGGTCCTTGTTTCCTTCTTTTCACAGGGATCACTGTGAGATCAACCGTTTCAACCCTACCTAGCAACCTCACATTTGATAGAGTTGCGTCTGAGAGAATATAATGCCCTTCACAAATTAAATTTGTCCTTATATGTGCATATTTTTCTGTTGGAAGATTTTGAAAAATAATGTAATTTCAACTTTAAAATAATCCTAAAGACTTTCAACCCTTTATAGCATTATTAGAACAAGTTCTAGCATTCTAACAACATATGTACAGGAGATTGTTCAAGTGAAGAAAAGGGACTTGAAAATATTATGCTGCTATACCTGTTTTCTAAGTTCTAAAGTGAAAACAATTTTAGAGGCAATCTTTGTGTTAATTTTTTCTTTCTTTTTTGATCATGGACATGATAAAATGACTTTCCATGACTTCTAAAACTCACTCTATAGTCTAATGAAGGCCTATATGAGAGCCTATAAGACAAAAAGTATTTCATGTCTAACTTTAGCCTACATCTAAATCAGGAAAGAAGAGCCATGTGGATTGATGTATATTTCATTAAAAAAAAGTTATATCTTACATATTTAAAAGATTACCTAGGGGCGGAATAAGTTACTAAATTATAGAAATGACAGTATGTGTTTTGACAGGTGGTTATATATTATCCATTAAAAAGAGCTTCACAGTATGGACAGTTACCACATCAGAGACTTGAAAAAAATTAAGACATTTTGTCTCCAAAATTGATGAAAATGGCTTTTTCATCCACATTATGGGTATGGTTACAAACTGGAATATTAGTATGACTAATGACTGCAGCTATTTAATGACACATTTTCTTTTTTATCATTTTAACGGCAAAGTCTTTATGAGTTAATACATATGTTATATCCATCACATTAAGCAGCAGTGTACAATTGCTACCACAATCACATTTGATTTTATAGTGACAACCCAGAATTGTACCACAGTCTAAGGATCATGCTTCTACTATCAAAGTTAGCATCCAGAATTAGAAATTTCTTAGAATTGCCAAAAGGTACCCAACTTTCACAACCTTGCTTTAAAGTGAGTCTATAATCATAAAACTTTTAGGTCACTGGATAAGTTCAAGCTCTTGCTTGAAGGCCAACTTTCTAGATTTTCAAAATTGAGTGAGATCAGATAGAAGCAGGAACTAAAAGCATGCCAAATTTATTCCTTGTACCCTTGTTTTAGAATCATAAAAACCAAAATCAGCGAGGGAAACAGTATACGTCTGGAAATGTAGCATTTCTGCCGATAGATTTGAGGCAAAAGTACCATCTCTCTCAGAAAACAGAAAATACTATGTTTTAATGTAGTCATCCACTCTAACTCTGTTCCCAAGTCATCTTAGCAGCATTGCGTTCAGGCATGGCAGGGAGACAGGAGGGGTTTCTGAGTTCCAAAGCGCCACCTTGTGGCAAGAAGCGGGCATTACGCTCTCCTACAATTGCCCTCCTTTTGCAAACTTCATAGTTAGCATAACTTGAGATCTATGGAAATAGAAAGTATTGCTGATAAATGTTGCCAACTTGATCATGTCAGCAAAATACTTAGACTCTCTTAGACAGTTC
The DNA here is from genome assembly GCA_004026705.1 of Nesogale talazaci. Lineage (NCBI taxonomy): Eukaryota > Metazoa > Chordata > Mammalia > Afrosoricida > Tenrecidae > Nesogale > Nesogale talazaci. Next base: position 2,691 of record PVJH01023742.1, on the reverse strand, counting down.
AGGTTTGTCTAAGGCGTCCTGGTAGCCTTGTGAGTTTCTGCGAATCACAGTTTGAACAGACCCACTCCGAGGGAGCCTGGTGAGCTCTGGTGTCGCCCGAAAGATCTACAGCCTTGGAAACCCACAGGGTCACTGTGAGTCCAGCTCCACTCGACAGCAACAGCAGTGAGTGTCTTATTTGATGGAGAACTCCTCGATGTCAGCTACAGTTACAAACACCACCTGTCTGCCACTCTGCCCTTAAAGCTTAGCCTTTCACGAAGCAGAGGATAAATATTCTTGAGCAAACAAAATCATGCCACCTCATTGGCTATAACAGCAAGGTCAGTATTCATTCCTCATGCTCCATATCCGGCAAACCAGATCCATTCACTCTACCTTTGAAATGTCACTTTAGTCAGTATCTGCTCCGTGTGGCTTCCCACACAGAGCTGCAGATGATCCCTTTTTTGGACATCGGCGACTGCTCCTTCAATGGACTGCTTTTTTACCGCTGGGTTTTCTTAAAGCCCCCGCCCCCATTCCAGCATGCTGGCACAGGCATCCTGTAAAATATGGGGCCAGAGGATCCAGGATGATGGGGTGAAGAGTTTGGCATATTCTTTCTCTCCAAAAACAGCTAAAAAATTGAATATTTTTTTTAAAAAATCATTTGCATGCTTTTGAAATCAGTGAGAGGTAACGGCAAATGGATCGTTTTAAGGGCAAATGTGAAATTTAATTATGAAAAATAGAAGCACTAAAATGATGTAAAATGGCAAGTATCTTTCACAAGTGGAGCTGGAGCTAGTTCCCAAACCTCCACTTATATATGGCATTAACAGTGTGAGGTTTCAATAAGGCAGAGCCAGCCCTCACTCACAGAGGGAATAGTATATATATATATATATATATATATATATATATATATATATATATATATACACACACACACTTACATACACCCAGTGACATTATCAAAAGAAGAGTGACTCTGTAGTCAGCAAACAGGGAAGGATAGAGTTTTACTACTTTGGTGTTATGACCGCAGTTATGATAAGCAATTAACTGGTTGGGCATGCCCAAAATCTGACAGGGAGGCACTGGAAATCCTGCAGCCTTGTGAATGTAGTTCTTCAGCATTACCAAGTCCCTTCTGATTCATGGCGACCCTCTGTACAACAGAAATCAATAGTGGTCATTTATAATCTTGGAGGAGAGGGAACAATGAGAAGCTGATACCAAAGGCTCAAGTAAAAAGCAAATGTTTTGGAATGATGTACACATGTGTTTGACACAATGGATGGATGGATGGATTGTGATAAGAGTTGTGCACACCTCCAATAAAATGATTTTTAAAGTCTTAATAAGTTCACACAATCATGCACTCACAGGGGAAGCAGAGGGAACCTGAGTATTCCATACAGGCCAGCCTTCCCACCCTTAGTTTTTCCATCTGTCCTGCGGTGGTGGCTGTGACCTTGTAAGCTATGCCCCTGTATTTCTTGCTTCCAACTCTTGAATTCCACTCATCAACAATTATCAAGGAATACTGATTGCATGTTTAATCAATTTCAGAGTGAAAATATTGGTAGAATTCTCCAATGTCTTCATCACTGGTTTTTGAGCATAGTGCATACATTAGAATCATATGTGTAGTCTTTGAACTTCCTCGTATGCAAATAGATCTTATCTTCTCACAGACAGCATTATGCTTCAATATTCATCTTGAGTTGAAACAGCATTCCTCTTGAATATCTGTCATTCCCAGAATAGCAAACCGTATGTTTTTCTGATTGAAAATGTTGAGTATTAGTCAATTGTAGTTCATTTATGCCTAGAATATGAATAGTATGCATACCATCTCATTTTACATCAAATTTTCCTAGATGCATATTCCATGCATTCCAAGTTCCAATTACTTACTGATGGTTGCAGCTGGTTCCTCTTATTTTGGGTCCTTAGAAGGTAGCTCTTCCTCAGTCATATTTTGAATTACTTCTGGCATTATCTCTGACAATGTTCTGCTTCTCTTCACAAGGTTTTCAGAATCTGACAATGCCTCAATGTTATCCAGAAAGTGTTTAGTAACTAGTTCCTCTGAATTGGACAGCCTATTCCTTCTTCTAAGGTGGTTTTACTATGGAAACTCTGCGGAAACTTCTTCACTTTGGGTAACCTGCTGAAATTTGAAATACCAGTGACATAGCTTTTAACATCACAGTAACACACAATTCACCCAGGGACAAAAACTAAACTTTTAGCTAGGGTCTTTAATTCACTGCAGTGGCCACACAAGTGCATAGCCATTGCTTACGATCACGGAGTTGATTATGAAAGTTAGCAAATTACAATTCAGGAGACCATTGTTCACTCGAGAGATGTCCAATGTTCTCTTAGGGCCACAAATAAGTGCCCAGAGGACATGACACTTCACTGTAAGCCTCAAGTCTAAGGTATTCAGCTTCACCTCAGCAAACCAAGCTCCCTGAATTCAGTGCCCAGGAACAAACTGTCCCACCAGGCCGCCTTCTGCCCCAAAGTTTTCAGTTATTTTTGCTCTGTGGGTAAAGAAGTCTCCTGCCAGATCTTGTGCTCTGGCCCCGATTCTGCTGCTGCTACTCTATTCATCTTATCTTCGTGGATCAAGGAGGTTCACTGGGCAGAAGGATCGCAGGGACCAGGATACTGGCTTCACTCCTGACTGTTGCT
>PVJH01023741.1:0-34253 GCA_004026705.1 Nesogale talazaci | reverse complement strand
GCATTTAGGCAGCTGCTTCTAGATGCTTGATTAGATTCATGTTTAAGACCTCTGGCCAAATTTGATGTAGTGGGTTTTCTTTCAAGAGGCAGTATTGTTTGGTTTCCATTCTTTTTTGTGAGGGGGTTAACTGTCGATGTTCATTCAGTATGTGTATTTACAATTCACTGCTCCCTGCCGTCGAGCTGATTCGGATTCCATCATTCCTGCCGCTGTGGGTGCCCCGAGTCAGTTGGGCCTGGAGCAGCCCTGTGTGCAGTAGGATGGGACACTGGCCAGCCCACAATGCACCATGCGCGCCACGGTCTCTGTGTTTGAACCCACTGTTGCAGCCACCGTGTTCATCCTGCACGGCTAAGGTCTTCTTCGTTTTCGTTGCCCCTCTCCTTTCTTAAGCGTGCTGTTCCTTCTCCAGGGACTGGGCCCTCCTGACTCTGTGATGAAATCTCACCGCCCTTGAGTCCCAGACGCCTTGTGGCTGCACTTCTTCCAAGATAGATGTGTTTGATCTGCTGGCAGTATTTCTTGCCAGCACCATAATTCAAATATATCTCCCTTCTTCTTTCTATCAATACACCATCACACTAGTCTGTAGATACATTCTCTATATATGTACCTATATTTGTCTATGTGTGAGGATTAGTTATCTATGTGCTCTTCACAGCACTATGCAAGGTTTCAAGCAACTTAATTGCCTATCAGAAAGGTATAATCTGCTATTTATGGAAAAATACACTTACCGTGAATACATAATTTATACACAAATGTATGTGTATATACACGTATCTCTGTGTAAACATTTACACACAAATAGTATATACATATATATTCATATACGAGGAATACACACACAGCCTTGCCACGTCAGGGGAAGGTAAATGGATGGCTACAGTTCCAAGGTTAAAAGAAGATGTTTTGCTGTGTTGCTTTTGTTTACCTTTTTGATCTTAGGCTGTTAACAACGCATACATTTATGCTAAATCCACTCATACATTTCCACATAGCAGCCCCAGAGATAGAATTCAGGTTAAGAACCAAAAAAAAAAAAGGAAGCTCTACTTAAATAACCTGTGTCAACAAACGAAGAAAGTCTGGGGCCAGCAGTGCTGCAGAAAATGAAAGACATTCCCTAAGTGAAACCCCAAAGCAAAAATAGTCACTTCAATGCAATGTCAAGTTGTTGAAAACATTTGAGACTGCCATAGCAGTGAGGAAGAATTCCTACAGCAGGAGCACTCCTTGATGTGATGAATTCTGTGCCCTGTAACTGAAGACCCACAGAGCCGCATTTTCTCTATAAGCCATAATAGAGTGTGGGCCTACATTTTCAGTATGCATCAGAATCATCTGGGGCAGTTAATAAATGCAGATGAGGAGCTGGTGTTCAAAATAAAAACTAGTCTATCCACACCTTTAGACGTATATAAAAACGGACTAGCAAAACAAGAAAACCCTCACAAACAACACTTATACCATAAGTAGATCACAAGAAAAATAAGTACACACAGGTAAGGACAGACCACCACCAAGTTTAAGACCTTATTACTAGTGGGTGTGCAGAAGAGCCCTGGTGGCATTGCAGGTGACACCCTGGACTGCTAACCGCAAAGTGAGCGGTTCGAATTGCCCACCTGCTCCATGGACGAAATGACCAAGCCTTCTACTCCCATCAGTGGTCACAGCCGCGGAAAAGCACAGCAGGAGTATTTCTGCCCTGACCCGTAGGCTCATTAAGAGTAGGAATTGAATTGATGGTGGTAAGTTTGGAATTAACCTTACCTTTCTCATTTTGTTTGACAATAATACAAGTAAATGTGTGCCTTGCTCTCTCCCCTCCCCCCCACACAATTGTGGATGTTTCTTCTTACACACTTGCATGGATCCAGTATAAAGACACCCTCCCCCAACCCTGCTCCCCTAAGTGGCCTCCACATTACTTTCTCTCTCTGTTGAAATATTCTATTGTTTGTGACGTCCTTTCATAACCCTGTACTTACTTACAATGTGCTGTGTGTGAGGTTCTCCTTGATAGACCTGCAAGCAGAAGTTTCCCAGGAAGAGCTTAGGTTTTAGAACAGCTGCTCAGTGGCCTTTAAATTCACCGTGGGGTTTCCCCATGTGGTTAGAATGAGCACAAACAAGTTACAAACTAGCCAATGAGAACTACAAAATAGTAGGGAAGAAAAAGACCAAGCTGTAGTCATAGTGGGCTAGTCCTTAGTTCTTTACATTTAAAATGTCCAAAGAGCGGACAGTACCTGGGTTTAGAATTTCAACGAATATTCCTTTATTATAACAGAAGTCCCTGACACTATTTGTAACAAAAATGTCCAGTAACGTGTCCTGACTTCGATGAATCCAAGGAGAATAGACTGGTATTAGGATTAGAGAAGAAAATAACTGAATTTCCTTTTGAAGACATTCCAGTGCTTTTGTATACATGTTGTAAATTACTTGTTGGTGTTTTTGTTTAAACGTCAAGTTTAGATGCTGATAGGCAAGTGAGGAGAAACTGAATTGTAACTACATATTTACTGAAAATATATATAAACTTGGAAACATTGAAAAAATCAAACTTTAAACTGAGAGTGACACGTTTAACAACTGCCAACAAACAAACAAAATAGGTACCAGTCATCTCATGGTTTTGTTTCTAAGGCTAACTTTACTTCTAAATGCTAAATATCCTAGAACCGAAAAGGGCTTATTCCTCCTCTTTTTTTTTTTAAGGCATCATTGCCCTCTGGTGGTGGGAGTAGGAGGCCCAGCCTTTGCTCCTGTGAGCTGGAATTGAACCTCCTTCCCAGTGGGCCGCAGTCCCGCGCACAACCACTACGCCACCGGGGCTCAGCCTTATTCCTCCTTTTAGAACATATATTTTAAGTATGTAGTAAGATAACTTTTTTACTGAAGCTTTGGAAAATTCATTATACTACTTTATTGTAAGAAACATCATAAAGATTTCCCATGCAATTTGGGACTAAAAATTCAACATTAATATTTGGGCTTCATACTTCAAATATCTTTTCTCTTTCTTGTCTATTATATATCAAGCATATGAGATTTTTTTTTTTAAGTGAAGGTTAGTTGGCTTCTGTTGTCAGAGCCTTCTGTGGGGAGGCGGAAAGGGAGAACAGGAAGATTTTGGAGACTGAAACCTGTACTTTTTTTCTGCCCTTGGCTTCTGGGATCTTATCAATCTATCCCATCCACTCGTCATCTGTCCTTGTAAGTGTTGGTATTTTATTCCTCCCATTCACCACCATATAAAGGATTTGTGGATTTTAAAACTGCCTTTTATCTGGATTGAGATGGATGTAAGTGTCTATCCAATTTAATTTTATCGAATACTAGGTACCAACCCCACAAGTCACAGTGGGATACTTGAACTTTGCCCTCCTAACAAATATATATGATGTTATATAACTTAAAGCAAGTGTCATAGACCCACAGTTTTCTCATATTGTCGTGAACTGACACAAAATGGAAAGGCTCACCCATTGAAAAGGCAATTTACTTGGTTGGGGTGGGGGGGGGCAGGGGCGGGCGCTATCTGTCCTCCTCCTGTGTTCCTATCCCCACTTTGATTTTCTTAAAAAAATGAGATGCACACAAAACATCCCCAAATAATAGATGTAGGATGAATTAAAAGTCAAATAAAATCAACATATAAGTATTCTATTGCATTGTACCATCTATTTAAGTGGTCCTTTTAAGGAGCTGTTTTCTTATTAGTAATGGTAGTGTGTGATTGCTCATTGTTGTCTGGGTATTTTCATCGCATTCTGGCATTAGTTATTGACTCTGGAAGAAGTGCTTGGGCACTTTGTGGTCATACAACTGCAACCATTCTATAACTGTTTGAAACATTTGAAACCTAAGAAATGTGAGCCCATATGATGGAGACAAAAATCTTTATCAGTGACTCAATGGACAAGGGACTAATTACTAAAATCTATAGAATTCTACAGCACTCAATGAGCAAAAAACCAAATAATCCAATTAAAAGGTGGGCAAAGGACATGAGTAGACAACTCAGAAGACAGTTTATGGAGTCAGTAACTGGATGTAACCTAAGTGCTGGGTAGGGGAGGTGGAGGGAAAATGGTGAGCCAACAACAACCAGTATGAGAAAGAAGAATGTATTCTGAAATGGGTCGTGGTGATGATTGCACAACTTTCTTTAATGTGACTTCACTATTAAATTGTATGATATGTGGATTATATGCCAATAAAATGATTTTTTAAATTGGATGCTACAAAAAAAGGTGGCGGAGTTGATGTTTGGTTACTGATTTTTTTAAAAAAAAAATAAAGGACAGCTGTCAGTGAGACAGGGAAACTTATGTAAATATCTGACTTTAGCAAAGACTTCTGTTCTCATGCTATTTGGGCTTAGTACTTCAAAGATCTCTTTTCTTTATTGCTTATTATATATCAAGCATACGGTGTTTTTTGTTGTTGTTTTAAGTGAAGGTTAAGTTCGTTCGTTGGTTTTATGAGTGATTTTTCACTTTCCATGTCATGAGTATTTTTTCATAGAAATAGAATAGAGGTTTGTTGTTGCTGTTGTTTGTTGTTACAGCCCCTGTTTACGTTGAGAAGTCAACCTGGCAAGTGAAAAGGGGGTATAGCTTAAGGGGAAGAACTGTGATCTCTGTTGTCAGTCACCTGATAGAGAAGATTGTCATTAGAAAATGTTACCATTTGTGTGCTCTTACAAAGCAAGAGAAAATGTACTGCAAGAGCGCGCCTGTAAGTTTTGTGAAAGAGTTACGGCACATATACGTGACCGTGCAATACTTAAAGTTACAAGAGATCTTTGAGACCATCTGACTTTTAGTGTATGGGCTGCGTTTCATAGCCCCCAAAACCAACACGTCCTGAGCATTGTATCCTGCTTGAAGGAGCCACCGGGAACATGGACCCAAGCACATTTCCATCCCATAACTATTCATTATGGCATCAAGCAAAGCAGTTCTTTCTGGTAAAGAATGGAGATTCTTAGGTAACAGAAATACTTGCAAGTTATTTACTGTGTACCTTGTAGATTGAATTTTCTGAGGATCTGTGAAAATGTCGACCTTGTTGACCTTGGTTGCATTTCCCAGTGTTTGAGATGTAGTCAGCTTTCTATTACTCATTTCTAATGAAAGTTTTCATTTTTAATCCTCTTGAATTCAGTAGAGTATTTTCCTCTCCAAATAGACAATTACCTTTTTATTTTTGTTATTCATTGCTAGCTCTGTTGCAATTTGGCTAGTATTTTTGGATTGTGTTGAGTTGTTTTGAAATATATTGAGGTTTTCTTTATGGACTAATATATAACCATTGATGGTGAATATTTAGTTGTGTGTTTGGAAAAAACAAACGTTCTCAGTTAGACTCTCACACACACAGAGGCACAAAAAGTTAACACATTAGTGGGCCATTTAAATTATATTCTTTCTTGCTTGATACATTGATATCTGAGAGAGCTTTGTTTATAAAACAAATTGGCATGTCATTTTGCCAATTTTTCTAATATTTTTATTTATACCTTATAATTTTACCAAGGGTGAATGTGTACTTCTTTTCCTTCTATTTTTTTCTGCCCCTAAACCATTTTATTGGGAGCTAATACAGATGATATAATTCCTAGTACAGTCACACCAAACAACATCATACAATTGCTACCACAATCAGATTCAAAATGTTCTCTTCCTTCTTGAACTCTAACATCAGCTCGCTTTTAAGCCACCCTTCCCCACCCCTGCCACGGTGCCCCCAGTAATTCTTATTCCACTTGCTGTGTTTACTGGTTCATCTATCCTGGGTTTCATATAGTGAAAATCAGACAAAAACAAACAAACAAACCACATAACACAAATTCAAGACGATTACCCCCAATGACAAAATGCATTTACAATAAACCCCAATATGAAACAACACACACACACACACACAAATCCAGAAAATATTGAGACCCATTTCAGGTGCAACATGATCAGAGGAGGGATCAGCTGACAAAGTTTTAACCATTCAATTCAGGTTTATCATTTTCATTCCTGCAGTCATCTCCAGTGCACTCTGGTAATGTGTCTTTTCATCCCTCTTTTATGCAGAGAGGGGCTTTTTTTTCCTTCTTAGCATTTACTACAGGGCATATTTTTTCTTTGGATTTTCACCTTAAGTTCTATTTGGACACTTCTCATTTTTTTTTTAAAAAAAAAAGTAAATCGTTTTATTGAAGACTCTTACAGTTTTTTTTTTAATCGTTACATAAATGAACCCATTTATTACAGGTCAGAGAGGTTTCTTTCCTTTCCTGTGACAGCAGAGGTGGGATTGTAGGTCCAGGTCCACTGTTTCCAGGCAGGAACCACAGTGCCAGGTGCCCACAGCACACCTCTTCATTTTGGTTTCGCTACAGAATGAGCAAGTATACTTGGCATGTTGGCTGATTTCATTTTTCTGCACCATTTTCCTGAGGGGGGCTCCATAATAGGCCCCATATTTGCCCACGATACTGACCTTGGTGCATTTGGCCATCTTGCCACAATCTAGTCCCAAGCCAGAGTCCTCTTACAATTCTTTTTTTTACAATTCTTATAACAAGCTATACATCAATTATGTCAAAGACTTTTGTATATATATTGCCTTGATCATTTCCAAAACATTTTCTTTCCATTTTAGCCCCTGACACTGCCCCCCCAAGCCCCTGATAAATTATGAATTGTTTTTCTTATTTTACACACTCTGCTGTTCTTTTTTTTTTTTCTCACCCACTTTTTTTATTTTTGTAAGAGAATCATTAATATGTTTAAAATCAAGAATTTGTTGGCAGGGTAGTTATTAACGGAGATGGACTATGTTATGACCCCACCAGTGGGTGAAGGCTCTTTGGTGGAAAATGGGCGAAGAGTTGTCTGTAGAAAGGTTAGCAGTTTGAAACCAGGGGGAGAAAGATAAGGCTTTCTGCTCCCCTCACGAGCCACAGCCTCAGAAACTCAGAGGGACATGTTCTACTCTGCCCTGTAGATTCACTCTGAGTTAGAATTCACTCGGTGAAGTGAATTTGGTTTTTAGTTTCTCAGAGGATGGCAGAGAATTGGGTGCAGAAAGGGCTTATTGGAGCTAAATTGTTTAGGATTTGAAAGGCCAGATTGTTGGGGTGGATTATCACTGTGGAAGTTGGAATCATTAATAAGATGTGGTGGAGAAGAAGACAGTGAGCTCGGTTCTTTAGAGAAAGAGATTGCCAGGAGCAAGGGCTGGTGAAAACAGTCCAATAAGCAAATAAATCAATCTGGGGGGTGAAGGACAAGAAACACTGTGGAAGTAGTTGTAGCCAGCAGCAGATTGCTGACTGTGCCTCTCGGGGCTCAGCTATGTGACGTGCGCGCGAGAGGGGCGTTCATTCTCTGTGAGAGTGGCTGGGGAAGCAGTGTGGTCAGGAGACAGGTGTCAGTTGCAGCAGAAAGATGAGATGTTCAGACGAAAAACTGGCTGGGGTTAGACTCACTCCCCGAGTTCTGACTAGTTCCATATTATTTATTGCCTTTAACCTGAAAGGAGATTTCAGAAAGGAGGTTATAATGTCCTGGGGTCATACTCGCTCATTCCCCCCCCCCCCCCCCACACACACCTTACCCCCTACTCTGCCCCGGTGAATAAAGAAATATTTATTTATTGCCTTTTTCTTTTCTTTTTTTTTTAAATGAGAATATTGTATCTGAACAAAGAAAAGCGGTACCTATGAGCCCTCATGATTAAATCTCAAAGTGACCATTAATTCTGGTGTTTCTGTTCATTATGTACTCCTTTTCTTGAGAGGAGCCTGGGCGTCGGCAGAGATCAAAAGCTCAGTCCTAGCTTGGACTCTGGCATTGCTTCTACATGGCCTTAGCCTGCCCAGGTTTTCTCAGATCGACACTCTGACCGCCGGTGGTTTCCCCCAGAGAAATCTTTGAGCCAGAAATAATTTCATTTTGTTTTAGAACGTATGGCTTCAGCCTGCCATTTAGAATGCAGTGTCAAAAAGCGCATTTGTTTTGAACAATAGAGCCTGTAGTCAATTATATACCCACTGAAGTTGTCCTTTAGGATTTAGAACCTGATTGGAATCAGTTCTCCAAAGAGAGACTTTCAGAGACTGGGAGGCAACCAAGTATAGTGGCTGCAGCATGGGCGTTGAAGTCGGGATTGTGTAAGTCACGGCCTACAGGTACCTCTCCGTACCTGTTGGAGTGCAGGTGACTTGGCAAAATGGGGATGAAACTAGCTATCTTACCCAGATGTTGCCTGGACTGCCGACGACAGCTGCAAATTGCTGCACAGCGCCTGTCATGTGTGCTATGCATCAGGTGCCATTGACTGGGCTCCAGCTCATGCTGAGCCCTACACAACCACACGAAATACTGCTTGGTCTCATAGTACCTCCAAGTCGTTTTTACGTGTGAGCCCATTGGAGCAGCCCTTGCTTCAGTCCATCTCCTTAACGGTCTTCCTCTTTTTCATTATTTACCAAGCATGATGTCCTTTTCCAGGGACTGGTCTCTCCTGACAGGTGACCAGGTTTCACTATCCTCACCTCTAAGGAGCATTCTGGCTGTATTTGTTCCAAGACATTTATTTGTTATCCTGACTGCCTGCGGTGCTTTGAATATCCTTCACCAGTACCATAATACAAATGGATCCATTTTTCCCAGGTCTTCTTTGCTCACTGTCCAACTTCCACATGCATCTAAGGCCCTAAAAACAGCATGGCTTGGGTCAGGGGCGTCATCGTGATCAAAATGACCTCCTTGCTCTTCACTTTAAAGAGGTCTTGTGTGACAGATTTTCTCAGTGCAATATATCATTTGGCTTCTTGACTGCTGCTTTCAAGAGCGTTGACTGTGGAGCTAAGCAAAGTGAAATTCTTGACCACCTCAGTTTCTTCTCCATTTTTCATGCTGTTGTCTATAGGTTCAATTGTGAGAGAATTGGTTTTCTTTATGCTGAGTTATAACGCATACTGTTGTAATCCATCTGCACCTGTCATCGAGTAGTTTAAATGATGGAAATTTCCGTCACTATTTTTAATGTGTGTAGTTATTTAGGTTGAAGAAATTTAAATTTGAACATGCCGATCTTGCTAGAGCTGTTTCCATAGGCTGGAGGTGTGTTCATTGCTTGCCTTCTGTAAACACACTACTCGAGTCAAATTCTAGTCTGTCCTTTATGTTAATTAGGATGGTGTCTTTAGGTGATGTGATAATTGACTATCTCCTTGTTTTAGGTTGTACTTGCTGTCTTTCAGTTTATGGATTCAGGAAGGCAGATTTTTTAATCTGCTGTATTCTTTCTTCTTGTTAGAATAACAACACTTTCAGGCCACTTTTAAATGCCTTGTTAAATAACGTGAAGTATGACCCATAGCAAGCTAGATAAAACCAGCCATGTGTGGATACTTCGCTGGGTTCCCGACGTGGCTGTTTCTCTCCAGCCCTTCAACACTTGTTAATTGAATGTAGTGGCATCTTTGTTGTTCATTGGGTTGCTAACTGCAAGGTCAGCGGTTTGAAACCATCTGCTCCTAGGGGTTTTCGACTCTCATAAAATGTTAGTCTCAGGAACCTTTAGGGCAGTGATTCTCAACCTCCCTAATGTTGTGACCCATTAATACAGTCCCCCCAACCATAAAATTATTATTTTTTCTTTTTTTTTTCACCGCCAGGACCCATAAAATTATTTTTGTTGCTACTTTATAACTGTAATTTGCTACTGTGAGGAATTAGGGAACCCCAGTGAAAGAGTTGGTCAACCCCCAAAGGGGTCGCAACCCACAGGTTGAGAACTGCTTCTCTAGGGGCACTTGTACCTTTGTCCCATAGGGTCGCTCTGAATTGGCATCCGCTCAGTGGCAGTGAGAACTCCCTTCTCGAGAATATTTTACCCTATTTACTCTTGATTTCCTAGGGTACAGCCTATCTTGACCCTCACTTTGTTTAATATCACGGCAGTTAACCTTTTATGCACAGCATTCTAAAAATGTTTTCTCTCAGTTGATCCTCATTACATTCCAGTGAAATAGCCTCATCTTATGCACAATAAGCTTCAAAGTCTGAAGAATCGAAGACACTTGCCTAAGAAAACAAAGTTAATTTAGTGGGGAAAACAACCCTCCCTCCTAGGTATGTGTGATATTGACACCAGATCCTGTGTTGTAAACATGCTGAGGGCTGTTAAGCCCAGATCCTATGTGTTGGGTATTTTCATAGGCCAGTTTCTGGCATTTTTCTTTTGTCTGGTTCCTGGGATAAGATCAAATCCAGGAGTCAGGGACTCAATACTATGGCTGGTTGAATACGTATTAAAACTATAGATCATTTTTCTTCTCTTTTTGAGCAGTCATCTTAAAGATTTTTAACACTTATTTGTGTCTGTATGCATGTTATGTACGTGCCCAAAGTTCAAAAACATACAATAGCTGCTCAGTCATTAAAAAAAACCCCATAGATGTAATGTGATAAATTCAATTAAAGTTGGGTCCGCCATTTCTAGGAACCACATTAGAGATAAATATTTTGTTCTCAAAGTGTGGACGTTAAAAAGAAATACCTGTTTTTAGAGTAGTATTAGATTTATAGAAATTCTGCATACAAAACACAAAAAATTCACATACACTTCATCTCCCTCTTGCCAAAAGTCTCCTGTTAGTCACATCCTGCATTAGTGTGATATATTTATTGCAGTTGAACCCCTGTTGATAAATTTTATCATAACCGAAGTCCATAATTACATTAGGGAGGCCACTCTGTGATAATGTCTAGGTCTGTGAGTTTGTGAAATACCATGTATCCACATTGCGGTATCCTGCAGACCAGTTCCTTTGTCCTTCAAATGCTCCCAGTTCTGCCAATTCACCATCCTCCTCTAGTCCATGCATGGCAACTGATCTTTTTAATACATGCATGTTTGCATGTTAAATATCTTTCTCTGTTTTTTATTCAGGCTTTTAAAGAATGTCATACACTTAGAATCTTACAGCATGTCACTTGTCACTCTCAGATTTGCTTTTTTCAACAAGCAATATAAATTTAACTTACATGTATTTAAAAAAATTTTAGTTTCTTATTTGTGTTAACCCAGTTGACTACAGAAACAAATCCAATGATACTCATATATGTGTAAGAGAGCTTTATATCAAGAATTAATTGTAAAAAATATATGTGATATATTGATATGTAATTGTAAAATTAGTAACAATAATAATCGGGGTCTTGGGGGGTAGGTGGGAGGGAGGGGATAAAGGGAAGCTGATATCAAAGAGTTCAAGAAGAAAGAAAATGTTTTGAAACTGATGGTGGTAGCAATTGTACAGTTAAGCTTGATCTAATTGAATTATGGAATGTCATGATATCTGTAAGAGCTCCAATAATTAAAAAGAGAGAGAAAGAAAGAAAAAAGAAGTAAGAAGTAATTGTATCAGGAAACATTCCTTCTTAGTCCCTATCAAGTCCATAAATCTGATACTTTCCGTAAGTCCTTAAACTAGTCCATAAATCTCTCTTCAGACTCATGCAGCCATAGCATTGATGTAAAATGCAGGAAGCTCACAGACTTGTGGTTGAAAAGTCTTGTGGATCCAATGGCTGTTGAAGCATGATAGTGCTGGTGTAGGTCTCTGCATCTTGTCAGCTGGAAGGTGAAAACAGAGAAGGGGAGTTTCCCAAGAGCTTTCCTTATCAGGAGATCACCCCCACAAGGCACAGTCAGGCCTCCTGGCCAGGCTAGATTCCACCTCTGCTCCTTAAGTTGACATGAAATTCTGTAGCTACACATTATTGATGAGCACTGCTCCGTTATATTAGGCATAGTTTGTTCCTCCATGTACTTATCGGAGGACATCTTGGTTGCTTTCAGTTTGGGGTAATTATGAGTAACGCTTCTATAAATATTCACGTGAAAAAAAATTTTTGGCAGATGTTTTCAGTTCACATGGGGAAGTACCTAGAAGTGTGATTCCTAGATCATAGGACATTCCTCTATGTAGCTGTCAGAAACTGCCAGACTGGCCAAAGTGCTGTCTCATTTAACAGTCTGGCCAGCAGTATTTGAAGATTCTTATTGCTTTACCCAGTCTCCAGCATTTGGTGGTGTTTTGTATCTTAGTTATTCTAATACAGATATAATGATATCTCCTGGTTGTTCTCATTTTCAAGTACCTACTGCTAGTATATATATCGGAGCCCTGGTAGTATATTGGGTTAGCATGTTGGGTTGCTATTCACACGGTCAGTACTTCAGCCCTCTCAGTCACTCTAAGGGAAAGAGATGAGGCTCTCTATTCTCACAGTGATTTTTGAGAGTCTCTGAAATCCACAGGGGCAGTTCTACTCTGTACCCTAGGGTTGCCATGCATCAGACCCAGCTCAATGGCCCTGAGCTTTGAGTTAAAGATATACCTGGACTCTGGTGGCCCACTCTTTAAAACACTTGGCTGCTAACTGTAAAAGGTCAGCGATTCAAATCTACTAGCCACTCCAAGAGAACGATGTGGCAGTCTGCTTCCATAAAGATTTATAGCCTTTATGGTAGGACTGATATAAGTTATCTGGAGGGTTGGTTTTTTGGTAATAACATAAGAAGACCATTTACCTGTCAATTTGTCCTCCTGTGGTGGCTTACCCTTTGCTGTGTTGCTTGAAGAGGTGCTGCTGTACCACTTATGACCTCTGACACCTGTCTACCTTGAGTGAACTTCCAGACTAACACTGGGAAGAAGCACCTGGAGATTTGCTTTAGAACAAGTAGGCAGTGAAAACCTACGGATAGCCCAGGAGCATTGGTTGATATAATGCTGCCAGATGAGCCTCCCCAGGTTGCAGAGCACTCAAAGGATTCCTGGGGAGGAGCTGCCTCAATGGAGTCTGCCTTGATGACATGGATGCATGGATGGACAGAGTAAAGCTTCAGGATGTTCATGTGCTTGTGTGGCGTGCCTCAAAATGAGAAGAGACAGCTGCAAAAGATAACAATAAATAGATTTGAAATGTACATCATTTGGATCAAGGAAAAATGAAATTCAGTATGGGAAGATTGATATCTTGGGTATTAGTGAGTAGAAATGGACTGGTATTAGCCATTTTAGATCATATGGTCTACTATGCTGGGAATGACAGATTGAAGAGCAGTGGCATTATATTCATCACCAAAAAGGAACATTTCAAGATCTATCCTGAAATAATGCCCAAATGCCCACAAGGGGCACCAATTAATACAACTATTATTCAAATGTAGACACCAACGACAAAGATGAAGTTAGAACTACTAAGATGTTGAAATTAAAGATTTCATATTAACTTCTGCAGATTTTTATCAAGTTGTGCCATTAAGATATGTCGACATTAGTGATTGGAATGTGAAAGTTGGATACAAAGGCAGGAGAATCCATAGTTGGATAATCCAGGATTGGTGATAGGACAGCACAGATCATGATGCATTTCCTGTAAGATCAATGACTAATTCATTGACAGATAACTTTTTTAGCAATATAAATGATAACTGGTGCAGGTAGCTCACAGGATGAAATACAAAAGACTCAAATTAACTACACAGAAAGACAGAATGGAGATAAGTATTATATTCTAATAACAAGGTAGGGGGCTGATTGTGAATTAGACCATCAGTTTGTTGCTATGCAACTTCAAATTGGTGCTTAATTTTTTTTAAGTCCATTAGAGGTAAAATCCAGCTATGAGTATGTGCCACCTGAATTTAGAGGCCATCTCAAGAATAGATTTGATGCATTTAACATTAGTAACTGAAAACTAGATGAGTTTGTCAGATGGCATCAAGGATACCATACACAAAGCAAGCAAAAGTCATTAAGACGGAAAAGGAGTGGAGACCAAATTAGATTTTATAAGATAATTTTGAAATATGCTCTTGAATGTAGAGTAGCTAAAACAAAAGGAAGAAATGGTTGAGTAAAAGAGATGAACAGAAAGCATCAAAATCTGCCCCCAAAACAAACAAACAAAAAAACATCAAAATCTGGCTCAAGAAGACAAAGTAATATAACAAAGTATGCATCCCCCAATAAAATGATTTGTTAAAAAAACAAAAGGAGGGGGAAGGAGGAGCTTATACCAAGGGCTCAGAAAACATTTGGAAATGAAGATGGCAACATGTATACAAACATGCTTGATACAAATGATGTATTGAATGTTCTTATAAGAGCTGTTAGAGCCCCCAATAAAATCATTGGGGAAAAAAAATTAAAAAAACAAAGTGTGCAGAAAACTGGAGTTAGAAAGCCAAAAGGGAAGAACACAGATGACATTTCTCAAGCTGAAAGAACTGAAGGAAAATTAAAGACCAAGTTGTAATATCGAAAGATTCTATAGGCAAAATATTGAATGGTACAGGAAACATTGACAGAATTAGGCTTTCAACTATTTTAAGAGATGATGCATGTGGTCAAGAACAGATGGTATTGAGGGAAGTAGCCCAAACTACAGTAAAGGATCAGCATAAAACAAGGAATTGCAGAATACCAGTCGAGATGTTTCCACAAGCGGGTGTCACACTGGAAATGTTTGCTTATCTATGTCAAGAAATGTGAAAACAACAGTGTGGCCGTTCTGAAGAAAAGTGATGCATTGGAATGTGGAAATTATCAAACAATGCCATGTGTATCACACATCACTGAAAATAGACTGAAGATAAAATGATGGCAGCAGTACACCAACAGAACTGCGCAAAATTAAAAACTACATTCTGTAGAAGGCATGTGATAGTTACATAGTCTGGTGTCAATTTGAAATTATTAAGAGTGAAGGAATGGAGTCTAGCCTGTCAATCAGGTTGCAGCTTGATGACCTCATTTGAAGGTGCAACAGAGATAAATAGCTCATCTGACGGAGACACACTCTTCTTGACTACATACTTCTCTTGACAAGCTGCGTAAATCCATGCTGATGGAACCTGAGCCCTGCCACTGGAGAAGCCTTGCAGAGACCCACCCCAGCACTGAGATGCTTCCCATCGCCACTGGATCCACAGACTTCCCACCCACTGGTCTGTGATTTTCCCATATTCAGCATCGTTGCATGGCTGGGTGAGTCTGAAGAAAAACATATAGACTGGAATCGGACATATGGGCTAATATCAGACTATGGACTTAAGCTGCTGGGCTGTAATGTTTTCTTAGTAAACAATTACTCTTTGATCCTAAAGTTCTTTTTTTTAGAACTGCCCTCTGGTGGGAGTGGGAGGCCCAGCCTTGCTCCTGGAGAGCTACTGCTGGATTTGAACTGCCAAGCCAGTGGGCCGCAGTCCCTCATTCAACCACTATGCCACCGGGGCTCAGCCCAAAGTTCTTTCTTATACACATATGAGTCTCCCTAAATTTGTTTCTCTAGTTAACCCAGACTACCTGTATCGTTTTATAGTGTTGCCAACAATGAATGAGAGTCCTAGCTTCTCCACCCCCGTACCAGCATCTGTTGTTTTCTGAACTTTTTGAATTTTGCCCTTTGTGTGGGGCTAAGATGATAGCTCATGTTTTTTGTGGTTTGTTACCTCTCCAGTTACTAATGACCTTGAGCATTTCTTCAGATGTGTGTTGGCTTCCTGAGTGTCTTCTTTGGTGAAGTGTCTATCCACATCACTTGCCTATTTTATAATTGGATTATTTGTCTTTTTCTTGTTGAGGTGTTTAGAGAGTTGTACCTTGTCTGAATATGTTCCAGCCTGTGTGTTCTCTTTTACCTCTCTGGTTGAAATCTTTAGATGCCCACAAGTTTCTGTTTTTTAGCAAGTCTCAGTCATGTAGTTTGTCTTCTGCAGTTTGCATTTAGTATTTAATAGCATAGCTCACTTTAAACCCAGCAAGACAACAAAGCACATTCCCAAATGATGTTCCCATATACTGTATTTGTATGGCACCATCCCTGCCAGGGTATCAGCTTATGTACCCTGGCCCCTTGGGGGTCAGGAGCATCTAAGTCATTTGGCAGGAGTTAACAAAGACAGTGACTAGAAAGGGATGGAGTAATTCACAGCACTGCAGGTATTTTTGATTTATCTATATTCTGCCACCGCACCACTCATTTTCTCTCATCCTAGGTAGCATTGTGAAAGCTTAAATCTGTCTAACGTTACTAACTAGATGCTCCAATGAGGGAAAAGGCCATGGCAATTTCTATCTCCAGACAGTAGTTTCAGTAAAATATTGTTGAAATGATTGAATCTGACAGAGACCACTGAAGAAATTTGGAAGTCTGGCAGTAAAGACAAGGTGAAGGTCATTATCTAGAGTCAGTGGTATATTCGAGGAATCGCACTGTGGATGGCCTCAGGACCAGAACACCTCAGTTTGTTTGCAGGCTCAAGGAAAGGGATGCATAAACACTCCATGGGAGAGGGCAGTTCTACCCTGTTCTGTAGCGGTGCTGTGAATTGCATCAGCAGGATGGCGGTGAGTTGAGTTGCTGTGGATGGAGCCTAAGGAGCCCTGGTGGTGCTGGGCTGGGCTGCTGCTGACTGACAGGTTGCAACTTCCACTCAGCACTTGTTCTGGGAGTGGGGCGGGGCAGTGAGGGTGAAGGAGGGGGCAGGAGGCTATCCATTCCCAGAAGGGAAGGAATCGCCACTGGATGGCTGTGGGTTTCAGGGTGGAGCATATCCAAAACAACTGTTGGAGCTAACTGTAGTGGTGTTCCCTGGGTGACTGGACATCCTGTTAAGTAAGTCTTCAGCAGTAAACACGAAACTCTCCATTGATATAACTCTTGTGAGGATGGCCCAGGGCTGCACAGGGCTTTTTCTGTTCCCCTTAGGGCTGCTGTGAGTTGGAACCACCTTGATAGCAACCGCCAAAAGTAACAGCGGTTCATAGGAGTCAGTAGGGAACGTGTCCTTCACATGCCACATGGGGCGTGCAAAATTCATAACGTGAGAAGCAGCAATCAATAGCCAAGTGTAAAACGCATTGTATTGACAATTCGCATCCCAGGATCCAAGTACCTGTGTGGTTCCAACCAGAAAATAATTCTTAAAAGTCACAGAGTGATTGGGCTGAGGCCCGGTGGCGTAGTGGTTGAGTGTGGGACTGCGGCCCTCTAGCTAGGCGGTTCAAATCCAGCAGCAGCTCTCCAGGAGCAAGGCTGGGACTCCCACTCCCACCAGAGGGCAGTGATTCTCCACTCCCCTCCTCCCCCCCCCCACACACAAAAGTCACAGAGTGACTCCTAAAACCTGGCCCAAGTCTGTAAATCCCTTTCCATGTGGAGGAACTCACTCCATAGAATTCTGCAGTGCTGACATAGCAGAGCACCCTTGAGAACGATGAATGACACAAGTATAGGTCACGCTGGACGCCAGCAGGAGTTCCATCCTGATTCCTCCACTGCTTGTTAGTTTTGGTGTAAGTTTAATATCTCAATTTTAAGAAAGTTTCCATTAGGACTTGCTTTTATTGTCAGTGTCTTTGTAAATCTGATCTTTGTCTTTGGGGCTTGGCCTGAGAATGCTAACATCCACAAATCATGTACCACTATGCTGTGTATTCATGATTCGTTCCTAATGTAATAGAACTGGGCGGCTGTACTGTGTTTTGTTGTAACTCTGATATGCCATAACAAATATGTTGTAAGTTGAAGACTACTTGTAATAAATATTCATGGTATGAAAATTAGACTTTAGAAGTATAATGCAAAACAAGCAAACAAAAAACCACCCTATGTGTTGCCATTGAGATCTGCCCCATATTTCTCCTGCAGAGTATCTGGTGGTTTAGAACCACCCAACTTGGATTAGCAGCTGAGTACTAAATGACTGCGCCACCAGGGCTCAGGAAGAAGTTGAAGTGAGGGCTGAGCCCCATGACCTAAGTGGTTGAGTGCGGGACTGCGGCCTGCGGGCTTGGCGGTTCAAATTCAGCGGCGGCTCTCAGGAGCAGTGCTGGGTCGCGCCCAGGACCACCAGAGGCAGTGATGCCCACCAAAAAAAAAAAAAAAAGAAATTGAAGTGATAGACAAGAGTCCTTCCCTCTTCTCAGACATTTTAACAGCAACTTGTGGCTAATAGTCCATAATTTTCACTTCCTTCCTGTTTTCCCTTCATCCTTTCTTTTACAATAATTAATTGTTTTTAAAGGAGTGATCTTCACCCAACTCATGTATGCATTCCGCTGAGTATACCTAGTGCACCTTTCATTGAGTTCAGGAAATATTAGTTTTTTGTTCTGTTGAAACTAGCTTTTTTCTTTTTGACAGAAAGTAAGATAGTTTTCTAGGTTTTTGTTGTGCTATATAAATAGTATTGATGTTACAGATAGATTTCTTGTACAAATATTTTTCCTAGCACATGAGAGGAAATCTATGGGATATAGGCCTAGCAGTCAAATTTATGTGCACAAAACTCATGGATTTGCATTTTGGGTAGCTAGTGCCATTGTTCTTCTGAAGGGCTATGCATGTTTGTCCCCGCATTCTCTCGCTGTGCTCTAGCAATCTCACTTTGATTTGCATTTCTTTAGCTTTGAGTGAGTTTGAAGATGTTTTCAAATGTTCACTGGTCATTCTTGGGAGAATGCTGCTTGTATTTGTTGCCAATCTTCCATTTTTCCTTTTCTCAGCAGTTGATAAGAACACTGGGCAAACTGATATTTGCAAATATCTGTTCCAGTTTATGATTTGTTTATATATATATATATATATATCTGTATATATTTACCATTGCAATGGTTTTCTTTTTGACTTCTAGGTTTTTGTCGTGATTCAAGTCCTTCCTGGGCTTTGAATAGCTAAATACTTAATAATTTATTTTTAAAATCTATTACATTTTAACTTGTGGTTTTATATTTTTAATATGATGTATCTGGAACTTATTTTGGCTTAAGAAATAAGTGCACCACCAGCCTGTGTGATCAGGAGATGCCGATGGGATCGGGTATCAGGCATCAAAGAACAAAAGATCCTATCATGGTGAATGAGGGGGAGTACTGGAGACCCAAAGTCCATCTGTAGGCAAGTGGACATTCTCTTACAGAAGGGTTGCTCGAGGAGATGAGCCAGACAGGGAGCAGTGAAGCAGCAATGAAGCATACAGCTTTCCTCTAGCTCTTTAATGCTTTCTCAACCCACTATCGTGATCCCAATTCTATCTTACACATCCAGCTAGACCAGAGCATGTACACAAGTACAGATAAGGACTGGAAACACAGGGAATCCAGGATAGAGAAACCCCTGAGGACCAATAATGAGAGTAATGATACCAGGAGGGTAAGGAAAGGGAACAGAGCACAAGGACCTACATATAACCCCCATCTCTGGGGAATGGACAGCAGAAAAGTGGGTGAAGGGAGACAGACACATCAGACAGTGTAAGACATAAAAAAAAAAGTTTATAAATTATCCAGGGTCTGTGAGGGAGAGGGGCAAAGAGGGAGGGGCGGAAAGGAGAATCTGATTACCAAGGGCTCAAATAGAAAATGTTTTGAGAATGATGATGGCAACAAATGTACAAATGTGCTTGGCACAATGGGTGTATGGATGGATGGGTTGTGATAAGAGTTGTACGAGCTCTCAATAAAATGATAAAGAAAGAAAAGAAGTGCCCACAAACCTCTGTCTTCTTCCCATCACCCAACTCAATAGTGACCCTATAGGACAAAGAACTATTGCTTCGGGGCTTCAAGGCTATAATTGTTTTTCGGTTAAAGGGGACTCAAGGATGATTTAATTGAGAGATGTGTGTACAACCTTCATTAACTGTCAGCTTGAAAAATCAAGTATTGTAAAAATAACCTCAGTTCCATCGTGGAAGGGGGTGGAATGTTTGGGGCCCCACTAGCAGAGCTGGCTCAGATGGAGAGTATGACAGGAAGCTCGGTGGACTCTCGGCCCTACTGTTCCTTTTTCTGCCTGTGGGAAGTCTTGGCATTCCAGTAATAGAGGAGCTGGGCTGTGATGATGCTGTTGCAGAGAGTAGGAGATGACAATGGAGGCGAAGATCCGGGCCAGAGAAAGACAAGAGAAAAACTGTGATGGCCAAGAGCTGCCCCGTGTGCCTGTTGTAGTAGTTGGTGGTGGCTTGGAGCAGCCTTCTACCTATCATTGCAGGGATGTTGGAAGCCAGCAGGGTCAGGGGTGAGAGGGAGAGCAGCAGCAACAGGAGCAGCCGGCCAGGAAAGTGGCGCCTTCCACAGTCTGCCCTGTGTAGTACAGGACCAGGAAGCCGATGGTGAGCATCTGGAGCATCAGGAAGAGGGCTTCACCCCAAGAGCTGAAGGGAAACTTGTTGGTGACGCTGTAGAACATCATCCCAGTCAAGCCACTAGCTCCAGCATGACTGACTGAAGATTCAGCCCTTTGGCACTCTTGGCACCCAGGATTTTAAACACCTGGGGCAGTTTGATGCCATCCAGTTGATACAAATTCATAGTGACCTTGAGGACGGGGTTTCTGAACTGCCCTGGAGACTAACTTGGGTCATCGAAAGCCCTGTTCTCTCCAGGATCAGCCAGACGATCAGGCGGTGAGCAGTTGACCTCGCAATTCTCAGCTTCATCAGAGTTTTTATTTAAGGCTGGCCATTGGCATGGAAGCAGGCTGTCTCATCTTTCTCCCAAAATGGATTTGATTGGTGGGTTTGAACCACGGGCCTCCAGGGTGAATGATCTTTCCATAGACTCATTGTGTTTCCAAAATGAAAGTTTAATTGGAAAAGTTATATATGTGAAGTTGCAAGGGTGCTTGTGGCCTTTGATTAGAGTAGAGATGGGAAGGTATTATATGTATCAGAATGGGGATTTTGGAATCTACAGACTTCTAAGAGTAAAACTTAACATCTAAGATGGAATTGCAGTGTCTGATAATCTTTAGAAAGTATGGATGCATTTTTGAGTGTGTATATCAACCAATAGGTAGTTTTTATAGAAATTTGATTCTATAATTTGGAGAAATTTCCCTGACCCACTGTAATTCATTAATGAGAGATCTCAGTTCAACATCCCAGAAGTAACCGTGGACCTTTATGACTAGAATAACGTAAGTGTTAGTGTAAAGCTGATTGCCTTAGTCAGAAGGTCTTGAACAAAGTGGAAGTAGTGAAAATTAGGGAATTCAAAACCAGCATCAGAATAGTTGATACATTATCTAGATTATGAACAGATTGGTTCTCGGCTACGTATAGAATTGACGAGTGAAAAGGAAGGCGTGAAACAGAGACTGCACCACGGACGTGGAAACAACGACTTAAAGGGAAGGCCTGTGTTGGGACTGGAGAATCAAGCCTGCCTGCGATTTCCTTTCACTTTTTAGCAAACAGTGATAACAAGTTATGAAGAGAGAGTTTTGCTGTTGTGTTACAGGGCAGATTTGGGGTTTACAGATAAGTAAATGATATTTAGAGAATAGTAAATCTACCACTCCGTGACATTTTCTTTCTGAAGAACCATCCAGGTGTCCTCAAACTATAACTACAGGCCACATGTGGCCGGTCGACGACGACATTTATCCGGCCTGCCGGGTGTTTTTGCCACCACCGCTGTCCTGCTTAGCAGCCGACTCATCCCAGGCCCTTGGTGAATTTGTTAATAGTTTGTTTTTTTTTAGCTATGGTCCGGTCCTCCAACATCTGAGGAACAGTGAACTGGCCCCCTGTTTTTTTTTTTTTTAATTTTATTGGGGGCTCTTACAGCTACTACAACATTCAGTACATCATTTGTATCAAGCACGTGTGCACACATATTTCCACATACATTTCCTAATATTTTCCACTTGAGCCCTTGATACAAGCTCCTCTTTAAAAAAAACAAAAAACAAAAAAACCTCCCCTTCCCCCTCCCTTTTTTTTAAATTAATCATTTTATTGGGGGGCCCCTACAACTCCCATC
This sequence comes from Nesogale talazaci, assembly GCA_004026705.1. Classification (NCBI taxonomy): domain Eukaryota; kingdom Metazoa; phylum Chordata; class Mammalia; order Afrosoricida; family Tenrecidae; genus Nesogale; species Nesogale talazaci. Next base: position 12,382 of record PVJH01023741.1, on the reverse strand, counting down.
ACAATCCCTAAAGTATCAGTTGTATTCAGGCCACTTTTACACACCCATTGCCATCATCACTCTCAAAACATTCTCCCTCCCTCCAGGCCCCCATTATCAGCTCCCTATATTACCCTTCCTCCCCTCCCTCCCCTTGAACCCTTAGTAATTTACAAATTATTTTTTCATCCTGTACACTGTCCAATGTGTCCCAACACTCACTTCCCTGTTGTTCATGCCCCAGAGAGGAGGCTATGTGTAGATCCCCGAAGTTGGCTCTCCCTCTCCATTCCTCCATCCCTCCACCCTCCTGGTATTACCACTCACTCCTATTACTAATCTTGATGAATCATCTATCCTAAGTTTCCCATGTTTCTAACTTCACTGTACATCTCCTGGTCTAGCTGGATTTATGTGGTAGAATAGGGATCATGATAGTGGGTGGGAGGCAGCATATTTCATAGCTCCTACCCTGTATCTTAACTGACTCATCTCCTCCTTGTAACCCCTCTGCAAAAGGATGTCACCTCACCTATTGATGGACTTTGGGTCCCCAATCTGTACTCCCCCTCATTAATAATAATATAATTTTAGCTTATTGATGCCTGACACTGGATCCCTTCACCACCTTATGATCACACAGGCTGGTGCGCTTCTTCCGTGTGGGCTTTATTGCTTCTGAGCTGAATGGCCGCTTGTTTACTCAAGCCTTTAAGTCCCCAGACGCTATATCTTTTGGTATCCGTGCACCATCAGCTTTTTTCACCACATTTGCATATGCACACATTTGTCCTCAGGGATCATATCAGGAAAGTGAGCATGCAAAGTTGTGCCCCTGTTTTAAAAGTTTGAGGACCCCTGTGCCCATACAAACTAAAAGGGCATGGCTCTGAGGCATCCGTGGTACAGGGCTCCTTCACTCTATTTTGAAGGCATCAAAACATAAAACTTACAAAGTCATCATGGAAGTCAGAGGGAAATGACCGTTTAAAGCCTATTGACTAGAACTTTATTTTCTTGGGACTCCAAATGTTTCTTTAATTTCTAGATTTAAACCTAAGTTGCATTTTGTTACCTGAAACGTAGTCTGAGACCTGTAAACTCCCAAAGCAAACCTTGTAACTCTTGTCACCGTGTATAGCCGTGAAATTTGTTAAGCTTCATGAGAACTGGTGGAAGATAAACTAACTCAGGAATGTGTTTGCTAATCTTGATGTAACATGACCATAGAGGCTAAATTGAATCAGGTATCTCTATTCTCATGTCTTTCGGTAATCTATTCCTTCAAAGCTTAAGAACTTCATTGGGGTATGTAAAAAAACATGGACATTAAACAGTGTTGATATCGATTTTACTGGATACTTTATAAGTTACATTTAGCGTAATGAGTGTATATGAATGTCATAAGAACAGTTGCTTCTATTTTGTAAAAAGAAGCTCTTCTCTGTTCTCAAAGAACAACAACAATCCATGGCTGTCTCTGTTTGGCGCATGGAGCCTCTAGGACAAAGTAGCACTCTGCCCTGTGTGATTTCTTAGCCTGTCATCTTTACCACGGCTTTCTCCTGCAGAGCAATGGTGAGTTCAGACAGTTGACCTTCCAGTTAGCAGGCAGCACAGTAACCACAGCACCACCAGGGCTCTTTCAATTATGTGCTAACACCCCCAAATCCAATGCCACGGAGCTGATTCTGACTCAGCGACCCTACAGCAGAGAATCGAACTGCCCTAGTGGGCAGAGTAACTGTAACTCATGACCAGAACAATCAATAGATCTTGGGCAGCACGATTTATGAGCTTTAATTTGCTAGCTTCAGTTGAAAGATGTATAAGGGGGCTACAAAAAGTTTTGGGAAAATGGAACTAAAAGATACCGGAAACACCATGGTGTTGAAAACATAGTGAGTTTTAAAGGCACTTGACCAATGTAACTTCTCTTTCAAAATGATGTGAAGCATTGAAGTCTGCGATTTGAAACTATCAGTATTCTTTCAAGGCAGGAGAATTTAGTGTCCATAGTAATGTATCATTTTGAAAGCACAAGCATGATGCTTGTGTTGATTTGATGTCAAATGATGTCTTGCATTCACTTGCTGTATAAAGATTTAGATTTTTGATGGCTTTTGTGTTAAATTTCACATTCTAATCGTATTGCCACACATACTACTGTGCCATTCTTCTCAAAGAGGCACAACATTCTTGATTGTCTGCCTTCTTAGAGTTGAAATGAAAAATTAGGAAATAAAAGCTTAAAACTACAGACTTACTGGGGTTTGAAAATCTTGCATATTCAGTATTTTACTTCCCGGGCATGGGAATCTGGTATATTTTTGAATGAATAAATTTTTGATTGAATGACTTACTCTGAATTGAGAAATAGATTTTCATATATTATCGACGTCTTCAACTAGGGGTTTAAAACACAAAAATATATTTTCCTAGGGCAAGACTGTTTTTATAGTTGAATATTACATGTTCCTTTCTTACCTTTGGGCCTATAAATGAAGACAAGCTAAGGTCATGTTTATCATTGAACAGGGTGAATGAAATGCGTTAGCTTTGTCCAACAAATTTGGAGTTACTTTCTTCATTGCACACCTACAGATAACAAGGGGAGGGTGTGAAGGGTCTGCCTCTGTAGCTTTGTGGTGATTCTCTATGTAAAAATGTGTACATTTCTATTTTTTCATAAGAGTACCTTTTGATATTTCATATTTCAGTGTCATGTTGGATATTTCATTCCATGATCATTTGTTCATTCACTTGTATCTTTATTTTTAGCTTTAAGCGAAAGACAGGAGGCCTAAGACTGAAGTGAGGTTGTTGTGAGGTCATCTGATTTGTGACTAGAAGGTGTGCCATCGCCTCGTCCTGAACCACTTCAAACCCAATGGTAATGGCTAACATGAGCAAAGGCGAGAGAGAGGGGCCTTCTTCCTGTGTCTGTCTGTTCTCTCACCCTGTTTCCATCTTTCAGATTGAAAAGTGTAAAGTTGTGACGAAACCATATTAAACAACATACCAACATCTCTTAACTAAACTGATTCATACCTTTAATTATGGAACTAACCCAATTAATCCATATGTTAACCAAGCTATTTAAAATGGCTTAAATGCTTTTAAAAAATTTTTTTAAATTAGCTCTAGTGAAGTCCCTAATTGGCAACAGAATATTTTATGAAGAAGGCTGAACTATTATGAGTTTACAGATTGAATATCTTGTCTTCCATTAAAATCTAGCTAGCTTTGCCCTTAAAGGGAATCCAAGCTTGGTTTTCTAAACTAGAAAGTCAGGATTCCTGCCATTTTTTTTTTCTGTGTGAAAGAATTTTGAATGCTGTATATATGTGTGTTTGTTTAACTTTTGAACATATAGGCAGCTCACTGAGAATGGCAGTTGTATTCATGAACACTGCTTTTCTTAATTATACGCGTCTTAGTTCAAAATTAATCTTTCTAATTGAATGTAATGCCCTAGAGCTATTGTTCTCCCTTTTCCCCTAGTGAGACCTGCTGGGGGCATTTCCTTGAGTAGGAACCCTCATGATGCAGGGCTTTAAGCATGTCTGATGGTCCAAAAGGCTGCGTTTGGGAGCCCCAGCTAGCCACCCTGTGTTTGGTGGAGACTGATGGGGCCGTTGGCTTCCATAAAGATGTATAGACATGGAAACCTGATGGGGCAGGTCTCCTTTGTCCTATAGGATCTCTAGGAGTGGGAATTCCGATGGATCATATCCTGCTAAATACATTGATCGGTTCTTGTGAGCCATCCAGTTGATTCTGACTTACAGAGACCCTATAGGACAGGGTAGAACTGCTCATAGGGTTTCGTAGCAGGTACTCTTTATGGGGACAGACCCCCTGAAGGCAATGATTAAGGTCAAATTCTCCAGAGATAGGATTATAGTAAGGTTTTTAACTCAAGTTGATTTTACCCCAGGCCATTAATTTAAGGTAGTAAATCTGTCTGTATATTTGCTTTGCTCTAATATGCGTAGTAATATTGATAGCAAAAAATGCCACAGGTTTACTTATTTAACCTAAATATTACCATGGTATAGTTGATGAGATGCTGAAAAACTAGTTGTCCTATACTACTCCAGGTGATAATTCTACCCAGTCAATTCTAAAGAACAGAGCTAATCAATTTCATCCTTATACTTTATTCTAGAATCCCAGTTATCACTCTTTCTATACGTCACCTAATTTCTTTATAAATGATATTTTCTAGCTCCTTCATCTCACACATGAGAATGACTTTATTCAGATTCATAAAATGTGTTCCTTTTCTTTACATGTAATGATGGGAGAATTGATCACATGCATTTAAATCCAAACAAAACCAGGAAGTCTAACTGGCTTTCTAAATCTGGTGTTGTGTAGTTTGGTGATGATGATGATTTTTTTTTTAATCCAATCCATTTATACCTGAACTTACCAGCCTATCCTTGTTCTAAAGAGAAGCAATGTGCTGTTTAATACTTCTGAAAATGGCAGCTCTCAACTCTTCATTTTCTATGGAGAAATTAAATCAATAGGCCTTGTCTTTAAACCTATAAGAGAAGAGCTGCCCTTACAGTTCACTTGTGTGTATTAAGTTTTAGAGAGTGAGAAGCAATTACTGATTGCTTTTAGTTCTAGAGATTCTTCTTCCTCATATTTAGCCAAACAAAATTATTGTTTATTCAAATAAAGAATTACAGAGAGGGGCCGAGCCCCGGTGGTGTAAGTGGTTGAGTGCGCGACTGCAGCCTGAGGGCTTGGCGGTTCAAATCCAGCGGCGGCACTCAGGAGCAGTGCTGGGTAGCGCCCACGACCACCAGAGGCAGTGATGCCCCAAAACAAACAAACAAAAAAAAAGCTACAGAGATTGGTCCTTTAAGCTTAGAAGATCTCTGAAGAATATATTTGTTTCATATGCTAAAAAGTTGATGTAATAGAAACACAATTCAACCACTATGAATTGGCTGACAAGAGTTGTTGTTGTTGTTTTTTTTTTTTGGGGGGGGGCATCACTGCTCTCCGGTGGTGGGAGTAGGAGGCCCAGCCCCACTGCTGGAATTGAACCTCTGTCCCAGTGGGCCGCAGTCCCGCGCACAACCACTATGCCAACGGGGCTCAGCCCCAAGAGTTGTTTTTAAAGATAGGATTTATCTTGAGAAAAAAATTCTAAAGCGTTATTTGTACACAGATGAAATCTGTAGGTTCACTTATGGATCTGAATATCTGCCACCTCATGTCAGCTTTTAAAGAATAAAGACATAACTAATGCCACTTTAATTTAAGGCCAATTGTAAAGTTGAAGGGGCTTTAGACCCAAGAATTATTGAATAAATAAGTGGTGTGTATATGAGTGTAGCTCAATATTAATTTTGCTATTTATAGATTGCCTTGTTTTTTATGTAAAGCTTTAACTGGATGAAGAGTTTATAACTGTAAGAAGGGAAAGGGCACTTAACGTTAAAATGTTTTGAAAATTTTAAAAGTAAATGTTAACCTTTTTTAGTAAAGAATCTTTACTTTTGACGTTGTTTAATTTTTTTCCTTTTTGTTTTTTAGGTTTGCAATTTTTTTTGGTGATGGCATGTTCAGAATCTCGGATCCCTAAATTGCATATATTGGAAAGATTTAGGACCCCTGGAGAGTGTTATGTTCACATATCTCATGACTCACTAGGTGGATGGATCAGTAATAAAAAGCCTATGAAAGACCAGACACTGTAGTTTTGCACTTTACGTTGGCATGCGTGTCTCAAGTGATGCCTTGGCTACTGTGCCTTGTCTGGAAATAGCTGTCTTTTGACACTCTGGGATTTCTAGAAGCATCAGGGCTTCCTAAGCGGCTTGTACACCCCACCCCAGCCTGCACTGACCTGTTGAGCTTCCTTGTTTTGCCATCTACCTTGCAGTATAGGTTACTTGAACCCAGGAGAAATCTTGCTTAGGAGGAGAGTGAAAGAGACAATATCATTGCTGATAATCCTGAAGGAAGTAATTTTAAAATTTCAACTGGGAAATGATCTCAGAATGATTTCTTTTTTTTTTTTTTTTGGGGGGGGGGGGCGGCATCACTGCCCTCTGGTGGGAGTGGGAGACCCAGCCTTGCTCCTACTGGAGAGCTGCTACTGGATTTGAACCACCAAGTCAGTGGGTCGCAGTCCCGCACTCAACCACTACGCCACCGGGACTCAGCCCCAGAATGATTTCTATTAGAATTTGTAAGTCCCACCCAAATTCTATCCAGACACTGGTGGCAAATTGCTGCCAGTTTTTAAATTGGACATCATGTAGGATGGAAGTGCTTGTGAAGAGGAAGATAAGCTGTTCAGTTTCACCTCCCCTGCCGTTACCATGGCTGGATAAGTGAACTAATGGGAAGTAAAATGACCCAAAGCTGGGAAGTGTAGGTGAAGAGGAAATGGAAAACGCTCATTTTCAAGAAGCATGACCTGCCCCTTAAAAATCGGGAACTGACTATATCCCATATACTTGAACACCGTTTCTACAATCTGGACTGCTAAGATACAAATCCAGAATGCAGTCTGGGCCATTCTTGAAGTTGGAATGGATACAGAATCCACCCCCTATTCAATAGGAGACTCCATTAGTCCTCTGAGTGACTGCACTGCCATCAGTAGTGATTGACTCTGTGTGTGTGTGTGTGTGTGTGTGTGTGTTTCCCTTTACCTGCTAGAGTTCGGGTACTTGAGGAACACTTGAGGGCCAGCTGTTAATTTGATGGTTAAATGTGACTGTCTCCCTACTCTATTGACCAAAAAATGGGTAAAGATTGATTTTAAGGTTGCATTCAGAACAATTTGCAAAAGGACCCAAGTGAAAGAATGAAGAGACTGAAAGGAAGTCTAGAAACTTAGTAATAACACAGCAGTTTATTGAACAGTTTTACTATTTGATGGATTAGCAATATTGCTGAAATGAATGTGTAACATTTTTGTAGCATTGCTATTAGAAAACCTTTTAGAAGCTGAGTAGATGACTTCTTTTAAAATGAGAGTATATTAATATATGTTTGGTGCTTTCCCTGTCCAACTGGCTTTTTGACCACTCTTTATGTAATCCATTTATCAATAAAGATGTTTCCTTCTAGCCAATTCTAGCCATAATATTGACTGGCCCTTTACATTTGATATACCCAAAAGGGATTAGATGGGTAGGAAAACCTTGGTCCCTATCAGAATGAATATTTTAAAGACCTTTTTAGATTCTGAAAACTGAATACAAATGAAAGAGACCTATGAGAGGAAACACTGTCAGAGACGAATAATGAGAAGTTGTGGTGGGGTCGGGGCTAATTTCTTTCTTAGCTAGCCAACTCTTTGGTTTGAGGATTAATTTAGTTCAAAATGCCTTCATTATCGGAGCATATGTGGTAAATATGGGTCTCTTCTCCCAGCTGACACTTGGGAAAATTATATAGAATACTGAACACCTGGATTTGATGGTAGGAATACAGGCTGTGTTTGGGGATTGCCTTTTAGGAGCTTCTAATAAAAACCCAATTTTGCATTCAAATTTTGTACGGTGGCCTCAGTTGTGCTGAGTTGTGTGTGACACCATTTCAGGGTATGTCTCATGGGCTATGCATGTCTTTTCGGGTCCCTGTACTTCACACTGGGCCATACTGTTCTGAGAATTCAGAAACATGGTAGTGGACAAATCTTTCTGAGTTTGGAGTACAGAGAAAATGATTCACTCTTTTAGGAACGTTTTAAACGCTCCTTTGGAAAATCTGGGCTGTTGGAGGAAGCTATACATCCTCTTTCCCACCACCACTCCCTTCCCCCCGCCAAAATAGCACCAATATAAAAATTTTCATGTCATTTCTGAGAAAACCAGGGTCGCCCCCGGGTATCCTGTCAGGAAGCCTTGGGCTCTAGACCATCATCATCTCACTGTTGACCTTTTTTGCTTTTGACACGCCCCACCAGTGGTTCTGTGCTGCCTTCGAAGAGTGCAGCGAATTTTGGGTGGACACTGCTGTCTGTCCACACACATAGCAGAAGTCACACGTCCATAGTTACAATGGCGATGCTCAAGACCACCTGCAAAGATGTGCCTCAACAGCATAAGAGGGAAACATGCCACGCCTGCAGTGTGGAGTGGGAGAGCCACGGCTGGCTAGGCGGCACCCCACGTGTGGAAGTGCTGCTTACGGGAGTTATTTTAGAATGCTTCTATGTTAATGTGTTGCCTTTCAAGATGAGTCTATTTCTTCTAAAATGCCTAATGATAAAGGTTTTCTTCTTAGCATGACTTTTTAGGATATCAAATTCATGGTGTAAAATGTGCACTTCCAATTACCCTAGTGAGTGAAATGTGGAATTCTGCTATTTTGTGGCTCTGAAATTTACACCAGTTTTTCCAGACAATTGCAGAGATTTTCAGATAGTTCCTTCCAGATTTTCTGAAGGCATAGTTATTTTCTGAGTTTCATTAATCAATTATGAGGTTTGGGGACATAGAATAGATGCGTTTGATTTGTTTTGTCACATATATTTCAACAACAAGCTCCATGTAAGTGGCTCTAGTCTCTGGTTTGGAATCTTAGATTCACCTGCCACTTACGTCATTCACTGGGACATTTCTGCAAACTACAGCTCTGCCGAGAAGACCATGCTCAACAAACCAAGAATCTGAAGAAGCCTGGGGATTGTGACGGGCACTGGAAACACGTGTGTGGTCAGAATGGCAGTACGGCACACTGAGGACCTCGCAGCCTGTGCTCCTCTTTGTAAATGAGGCGTCTTTCGTCTTTTATAAATCGGACCTGTAGACAAACAAAATAACCTCATGAAATGTATCTCTCACCTAAGGAAAATAAACCTCTAAGCCTCTCAACATTTCTGTTAGTCCAATCCACCCGTGATGATTTACACGAATGGATTCCATTTGGCTGATGTTTGGCTATCCTTTACATTGGATTTTGAGACTACTTTTGCTCTTTTTTTTTCCTTTTTTTGATTTTGGGATTTGTACGGAGTGTGTGTGTCGCTGTCTTACTTCCCCAGATCACTGAAGAGGGGGCAGCCTGCTACCTATCCTTGCTGTTTTCCTGGCATCCTGCTATAAATCTAAAAAAAGCATCTAGTACAAAGGATCCAAAAATAAGAAGCTTACCTTTCTCAGGTAACTGTATTGCCATTCTTTCCCAGTTGGTCTACGTATCCATCCTTTTTAACCCCTTGTCTCAGGCCAAGGCAGTCACGTTGCTCCATGTCCAGCTCTCCCATAGACATGTTTGTTAGGCTCAGGACAGGAAGTTCTCAATTGCTTTACTATGAAAGGAGTCTGCTTGTGTCTTTGCATTTTCATCTCCCTTGTAGGCGATGTGGAAAAAGACTCAATCGAGACTAGGAGTTATTAGTTCTAAGAATTTCCCATAACAATTCACAGCATATTTTAAAAATGTTACGGTGTGATTGGCCAGTCCAACCTCCCTCGTCCCCATCCATTCAATTCTCTTCAGGAATGGACCACATCATACCTCGGACCGACTTCTGTGTAAGTTTTCAAGTTCCTGAAGGGATGCCTTATGAGGTAGTTGAAGAGAACCAGGCATTTCCCCATCGATGCTAATAACAAATCATGTGGAGAGAGAGCAATCGTGTCAAAGTTTGGAAAGGAAGACTTGTCAGAATATAGGCCAACTGGTAGATTAACTAACCCACATGAGTCCACACTGAGTGCGTAGCTTTCGTGTATCTCTAAAATAAAAAAGCTAAGTTACAAATATTATCAGATCACAACTTATGTAAGCATGTTACTCCTCTCCAATCATTTTGTGTCATTTTTAAGAAACGTGTAAATATGTGTAAAAGGAGATCTACTGTATATAGTTATTCTAGTGTAATAAAAATGAAACAGACCTATTTATAAATCTAATAGCTTGAAGTTATTTTTTGAGTAAAGTTCTAAAATGTATGGTACTCTTTACTTTTTATGTACTGTGTAGATATCTTTAGAAGCTGCTTGCACAAGTTTCATTTTCCACACATAAAAATACTGAAAGTAGGATCCTTATGTTGTTTACAGTGAGAGGGTCTTAGCTTCTGGCTGCTGTTACTGAGTGTTTAGACTTGGGATCACTGAGAGGGCATATTGCACTCATCTGTGCTGCAGTAAACGATGCAAATAGAGTAGCTTTATACTTCGACAAGACTGTTAGTAATTACATTTTTGTCCAATAGACTAGTAAGTGTTGGTTACAGGAAAGGAACAAAAATAATTATTGTGATTGTCAAAGTTGGCCGTATGCACATTTTTCTCCTCAAAAGTTCGTAGGGAGTCCTTAGGATAGGCAGTGAGACTTGGGAGGAGAGGCTGGCAATGTCATTTGGAGAAAGAAAGGAGGGAGAAGACCAACCCCCCCTCCCAAGCTCCCTCTCCCCATACACAAGGGGTGTAGAATTAGTCACCATTGGCCTCCAAGGTCAAGACATAGTGACCCTGCAAGCCTGTCTCCGCAGCTCTGGAATGCCTGCCCGAGGAGAGGTGGGTCTGTAGGTGAAAAAATAGAAATAGAGGAAAAACAGTGACAATGTGTAGTGACTTGAAACTACTACCCCCTTGGAAGAATTCTTTTTTTAATCTTTGTAAGTCTTCCTCCCTACCTACACTTGTTTAGCACAAAACTTGCAAATCCTGTATTCTTCACAGAGGTATAAGTGGTTAATAGTTTTGGAGTCAAAAGACTGAGTGCCACTGTTCTTTCCGGCTTGAAACTCTGTAATAAATATTAGCGTCCTGTGCTCTCAATAGTGCCTAAAAGGACCCGTTAGATTTTGTTGATAGTATAACTTGGGACACTAATTAGGATGCCCAAGAACAGTTTGGGAATGTGTAGCTAATTACTTATGCATGGTCCTCTGATGGGTAGTCATTGTTTTTAAAAAGCTAATTATGGTGGCAGTTAAAAGGGCAGCTGGAATTATCCTGTCTCGATCAACACTGGCACGGATTTCCAGTCGTGAGTATGTGAAAATAGAAGCCTCAGGAGAGACAAAGCACTCTCACAACAGACGTGGAGGAGGAAGTCGTGTGTCCTGTTGGTTTTCAACTTGCAGAATAGTCACCGACCTGCAGAAATTTTTTAGAGTAATAGAATAGGATGGTTGCTACATTTAAATTTCTCCTTTATAATACCACGCTTAAGAATTGGCTTTATATGTCAGACTCCAAGAAACCTACTAAACTAAACTGCCCTTGAGTCTCTTCAGTATAGCTATGAGAACCGTCTCTGGCTTCCTGACAAGGAAACTCCCAATTGGGAGGGGAGGTTTCAAACTGCAGACTTTGCAGTTAGCAGCCCAACACGCAATCAACTAGCGCTGGGGAAAAAAGACCCAGGACAGAATTTCTTCCTTGGGCCCTTTTGAAGATTAGGACTGATGGTTTGTAGGCAGAGAACTCTGGGGAAGTCAGTGGACTCTAGCCGACTGTGTTTCTAACTGATGTACTGTACAGAGCTCACAGACTGACTTCATCTTTATAAAAGGTGTAGTCAGGAAGTTAGCATGTTGCAATGCCAGTGAGAAATGCTCTGGGTAGAAGTGTTTATCAGGACATGCCACAAAGCTCTTTCAGGTCTCCTTAATAAATGTCTCGAGGGGCTTGCCACTCTGAAACCCAGCTATCCGACTTGAGTACTTAGAGGCACCCCAGCACCTCAGGACAGTCAGCCGCAGCCCCAAGACATTTAGCTCCCCTTCCATGGGTCGTCAAACCCCACTTTCACAGCTGGGTGCCCATAAGCCCCCTACTCTGTCCTCTGGTCACCTGCGCGAAGTACCAGCTTCACTTGCTCCCTGGGCTGGGAAGATGCTGTTCTGCTCTGACTCCTGGTTCTGCTCCTTTGACATCAAGCTGTCTTCTGGTGGACGGTGCAGGAATCTTGGATCCAGAGCACGTGCTCCACTCTTGGCTCTTGCTGAAGCTCCCTCCTCCTGCTTCTCAGAGGACTCTATACACAGCAGCATAGCACTTGAGGGGAGCTCGTTTGCAGTTATTCACTGGGGAAGCCCATCAGTACTGCCCCCACCTTCTTAGACCCATACAGGAAGTGGGTCTTGGAGGGAGTCAAGAGGCTGCCTACAAGAGTCACATTAAGTAATTTCCTGCCCTTGCACCTACGATACTTTAAAGTATTCTATATCTCAGGAATACTGCAAACTTCTTACTGCCGTGCTCATTAGAGAAATTTGCCGTATTTGACATTTCAGTGTTTTCCTCGGAGACTTTTTCACAAGAGTCCGAACACTGAGTTATTAAACCCTGGGCTGTGATTAAGATGGCCTTGTGGTTCAGTAGTTTCATGTGTAGCTTTGAACCCAACGACGTCTGGTTCAAACCCACCAGCCACAGTGAGGGGGGAAGATGAGGCTGCC
>PVJH01023740.1:0-34282 GCA_004026705.1 Nesogale talazaci | reverse complement strand
ACCTACTTCCCCAATAAGTGCCTATGCATGGAAACCCCCGGCCTAGAGACAGCCTTACTCTTTACATGAGCTTGGACGACCACAGGCTGCCCAGTACTCTGGCTCTGCCCTGCTGTTCCTCTACTATCAGAGCATTCCCTGGGGAACAGGAGCATCTCTGAGTCCAAATGGTAAAATCCACCCCTGAGTCTTCTCTCTCGCTCTCTCTCTCTCTCTCTCTCCTCTTCTGTCTCTCCCTTTTCTTTGTCTTTCCTCCTTTTCTTCTCTTCCCTTTCTTTAAAAAAGGCATTTTTAAAACATTTTTTAATTGAGTGATGGTTTACAGAGAAAGTCATCAATTTTACATTCAACAATTCATACATAATGTTTGTCACTGTAAACAGCTTTATTGACCTAAAATTCACATATCCTATAGTTCAATTATTTAATTACATTAAAGAGGCCTGTAAAAACATCCCCACCATCAACTTGAGACCATTTTCTTCTTGAACTTTAGAACACTGTCTTCTTTCTAGTGCTTCATTTGCCAGGTTCCCATGTGGATTAAGCTTTGGGAGAATTCATAGACAAGGGATGTGAATAGTCTTCATATCATACAGAAATCATTATAAAGTATATCACTGTGGATCTATGTGGCAGTCATGTGCTTATGTTAATTTTATGATTGAAAGTAGGGGTGGAGTCTAGCTTGTTAATCTGGGGGTAGCCATTGAGTAGCCAATGAAGCCTCTATGTGGGCATTGCTTTCTCCTGAGACTTCTGGGAAATCTCGCAGTATTTCCCTTGTGAAGATGAGAAGCTATCTCCCAGTTTTTGGGAGTTAGTCTCAGAGATGATCAATCATGGACAAGACAAGATGGCAGCATCCGAGAAGCTGGAGGAGCTGCCGGAGAGACGACACAACTTTGCCCTGATGGAGACAGACCTCTGAAGCTGGGGCAGCCACATGGAGACCTCTGCCAGCGATGAGTTGCTTCAGCTGTTGATGGACCCTGAGCCTTTGAAGCAAGGAGCCATGTGGAGACCTCTGCCAGCGCCGGGATTGTGCACCCACTGGTCTGTGACTTAGTGAGTCGGAAGGAGACTAGAGACTGATTTTGGGCATATGGGTTAATATCAGACTTGTAACTTTGAACTGGACTGAGCTCAATGTCCTGTTCCTCTTGTATATAAACTTTTTCCCTGTATCTATATGCATGTCTATGAAATGTGTTCCTCTAGCCTACCTGGACTAACACAATATAGTTAGGATAAAAGTGAAGAAAATCAAAGTAAGTCCACCAGAACCAAAATGCCACTTTGAGAATTTAGAGAACCACCAGAATTTAGCGAGTATCTCAAGAGAAAGACAGGAAAGAAAAGATCAACGCAGCTGTCAGAAGAGATTCTGAAACTTGCTCTTAAGGGGGGATTAGCCACAGCAAATGGAAAGAAAACAATAAAGCTAAAGAACTGAATAGAAAATTTCAAAGGGCGGCCCAAGACTACAAAGTCAAATGTTACTATAAAATCTGCAAAGATGGAGTTAGAACATGAAAAAATGCAGAATGCTCTCAATATACCTTAAACTGAAAGAATGTAAGAAAAAAATTCAAATGTCCAGTACCAATCTTGACCGATTCTGTGGGGAAAATATTGAATAATTCAGGAAGCATCAAGAGAAGATGTAAAGAAGACACAGAGTCACTATACCAAAAAAGAAATAATCGACATCCCACGATTTCAGGAGACAGTATATGAATAACCAATAGTATTGAAGGAACGCATTCTAGCTGTGCTGAAGGCATTAATCAAAAACAAACATCTAGGAACTGATTGAATGTCTGCGGTAATGTTTCCACAAGCTGATGAATCACTGAAAGCACTTGTCTATGCCAGAGAATTTCAAAGAAAGCTACTTGGTCAATTCACTGGAAGAGATCCATAGTTATGCCCTTCCAAAGAAAAGTGACCCAACGAAGTTCTCAAATTTATAGAGCAATACCATTGATATCATATGTACATAAAATTAGGCTGAAGATCATCCAACAATGCCTATAGCAATACATTGACAAGGAGCTACCCCAGGTTCAGGCCAGATTCAAAAGAGGACATGGAACAAAAAACATTTCATTATTGATGTCAAAGGAACCTTGATTGAAGGTAGAGAATGTCACAAAGATGTTTGCTTTTATGTATTTTTTTGAATGCCAAGGCATGCAACCGCATGGATCCTAACACTTTATGAACTTTGAGAAGAATGGGAATTCCTGAACACTTCATTGTGCTCATGCGGAATTGTACATGGCCCAAGACACAGTGTGTGAAAAGAATAAGGGAATATCATATAGTTTACAATAAGGAAAGGTGTGCATCAGTGCTATTTCTTCTTAAAATAATCAACCCTATAAGTGAGGTGTCAGTGAGGTCTACACAGAAGGAACATACTAGCCTGTGAGATTCAGGGCCTGTAAATAATAAAATTTTATCTTCTGTTTTCTCTTTGACTGAAGTTTTCTGTATTTTATTTTATTGCTATAGTTCGGGTGTTCTTGTAGGATTCTCTTTATATGAAATCTAAGTTAGGTAAATCCATAGAGACAGTAAGTAGAGTAATAGTTCCTTAGCCAGCAAACGGGGAGGCTGGTAATAGGAAGCTAGTACTAATGGATATAAGAATTAATAAGAAGCTCTAAAATTGATTGTGGCAATGTTTGTACCCTTTTAAAAAATATATTCAAACTATTGAATTAGGTGTTATGTGAACTATATGCCAATAGAATGGTTAAAAATAAAGAAAAAATAAACCAAAGTTCCGGATATTCAACAAAGAAAATACATAGATATCAAATAACTATATGAAGAGATGCTCAATATCATTTCATTCAAAAAAGAAAGCAAAATGCCGCAAACAAGAACCACTGCAATCAAGAGCAATCCAGCTGACAGCAGCCTAGAACCTGAGACCGCCTCAGACAAAGAAGAACTTCCCTGTGGGGTTTCTAAGTCTGTCCATCTTTATGATCACAGACTGCCACATCTTTCCCTGACAAAATTTTGGACATTATTTTTCTGTAAATATAAAAAATGCTTTTAAAAAGCTTTCAGATAAGAAAAAGGAGAATTAATACCTCTGAAACACTAATAACATGTATGTGTGTATACATATATTTTATTTTGTAAAATAATGTGTGTATATATATATTATTTCACAAAATAAAACAACAGAGAAGGATATGTGCAACATTAGTTAAATGTGTTGCCTCGTGGCACAGGGGATAGGAAACAATTTAAGGGGCCAGGTAGAAAGGGGAACCAAGAAAGGGAAAGAAGAAAGAATCCAAACATATACTAAAAGAGAAATCATGTTTACAAATGTATGTATATTCTTCTACCTGTTAATGTATATGTAAATTAAAATAACTGTAAAATGATGGTTTTGATAAATTAGATCCATCCTTCTCCAGGAGCCACAAATTCTGTCATATGATTTTTCTTCATGCTATTGTGTCAAACTTTTGTGCAGTAGGATAATCTCATGTGCCAATGGCAAAAAATGCAAACATAGAACATTACATATTTAAATTTACCCTTTTCTTCTTCAATTTAAAACATAATCTGACCCCAAAGTGGTTAGTTAATAAACTACATATTTAATTTTTAAATGATAGGTGAGGAATTTAAACACCTAACCAGGGCAGTGGTCATCATTTCTGGTTGTACACAAAAATCACTGGAGAAACTTTGTAAAAAATACTGATGCCCAGGCTCTGCTCCAAGCCATTTACACTTACATCAGAAGTTCTAGGGATGGGATGTAGATACTGATAACAGGGGGAAAGCTGAGAATTCTTGTGTAGTTCTCTGAAATCTTTACTTTCAAATAGATAACAGTTCTAAAGAAAGATGCAACTTTACTTTGATAATATAAGTGGCTTACAATTGGTTAGGGAAATAGCCAATAATATGGCTTACTATTGCTTAGAGAAATAACCAAATCTTCCCGATGACATTATCCAATCAAAATGTGTGCGACCCTCAGAGGTAATTTCAAACAACCTTGTATCCACATTTAAAATGAACAGGGGAAAGTAGTCAAAGAAGAGTCTTAAGCTATTGGAACTAGTTTTAATATGCTGTCACTTGGACACAATACAGAGAACTTATTATCCTTTTGATTTATAATAATAAAATAGTAATGAGATCATTGCCATTTGTGTTTCTACTTATGATACTCCTCTCACTCTAGGCTAGCCTGATGTCATGTGCTCAAGAGCCATGTTTCTACTAGCCACTGTGGCAGACAGTGCATTTCCAGGGTTTTCCTAAAGACGGCCATTTGGTAAAGGGAGGCCTCAGAGCATAAATGTACATATGTGCTCAGTCATAAGTAAATCATTAGCCCTTATTCTGTCTCCAAGTGAAACTATAGGTAGAAATTCAACCCCTGCTATAAGTAAATTCTTTGGAAATGGGGTTCCTGCTGGTCTTGTTCACTTATGTGGCTCTAGTGCCTGCCACAGTATTGATACCTAGTAGGTGCTTAACAATATTTACAAAGTAAATTAATGTGTGAAAGAAGGAAGATACAGCCCCAAGTTTTGAATTTTGAAAATAAGTTGACTTCTTTCTGTGCTACAAGTTTGAGAAACGTTTTGTTTCATCCCAAGTTTATGGATGTCAATTCAAAATAAGAGTAGGAATCAAGTCTTGAATTTAAATTTCTCAGAAAATTTTAATTGGGGTTAAAAGAGAGAAATGGTAGTGATTATAATGATCACAAAAGGGCAATCTAACTCCCTTACCTGTGTGTATGTGCTAGTCTTTTCACATTCCCTTCTAGTAACTTATCACAGCTTCAGTAAGTCTGAATTGACCTAACCACAGCGATTCCACAGTACAGCACTCCTGTGAGACAGGCCTAGTTCTCTAAAATTGTAAGCTTTAATTTTGCTGCATGATACATTGTAGCAGAATCATTTCTAGAACATCAAAGCTATGCTGGCATCCTACTGAAGGTTACTGTGAGCATTCTGGAAGAATTTCAATGGGAGCAGAGAGGACGGAGAAGTGAGAAAAGTCATTTTCAGAACCATTCTTGAAGGGTATTGCCAGCATTCCAGAGGGATTTCAGGGCTCGGCTGTAGGCAGCAGAATTATTGCTGAAGTATTCCTTGTGGAGAGCTTTAACCTCATGGCCGAAGTGTATTCAAAACAATTCTGCTGTGATAGTAAAAAATATATATATCTATGCTGTGCATTCCCAGAAGGGCATTTTGGTCTCCTTATTCACAGGAGCCAAGAAGTGAAAAAGAGCTGAGGGAATAAAATGGTAAAGTGCTACCACAGAGGTTTTACTCTAACTACTGGCTGGACAAGTCCCATGATCCCCAAAGGTTAGGGACATTAGATGTTTTACAGGCGATATGCTGAAATGAATAATTCATGGAAACATGTTCATAGCTCTATTCAGTTAAGATTATATGGTCGAATAAGGGGAAATACTAGATAGAATATTCTGTTCTATGTGATCCTTTCACTGAGCCCCTAAATTAGATCTCCATGTGTATCATATGCTTAGCACCCTGCTAAATATAAGGAGAATGTATGGGTTGCTTCTGAAAGCTAATTGAGCATGTAAGCCATCAATATATTCAACAGGCATTTATTTAACATCTCTCTGGTAGGTGTTAAATAAATTCTAAAACAAACCATTACCCTAAAATAAACTGAAAGGCAAGTTAGAGAATATGAACAAGTTATAATGGATTATGAAACATTCTGCATAAAGAGTTTATGTGAGATAGAAATAGATTGCTCACAGGGCTTGGTGAACATCTAACTGGTCTCCTTACTTCTAAAAAAAACAACCAGCGGCAGTTCAGTTGACCCTAGGATGGGTGACTCTGAATTCTGGTCATGCCACATGTCAGAATAGAACTCTGCTCCACTGAGCTGTTAATGGCAAGTATTTCCAAAGTAACTCACCTGACTTTTCATTCAAAGGACCTCTGCAAACCATAGGCACCTCCCGGGGCATATTTCCTGCTTCTAGTCCTGTACATCTGCCTTCTACAAAGTTCAGAACTCCTCCCCATGGCCTTTTGAGTCTCTGCAGGGTCTGGATTTTGCCATCTTGACTTTCTTGTCTTGGTGATTCCCTCTCATTTACTCTGTTTCAGCCAGTTTCTTGGCCTCAGGACCTCTGCCTACGAAACTGCCTTATTCCACAGCACATGTCTTCACATAGCACACTTCATCCTATTCAAGTCTCAACTCTAACATCATCTCCTTAAATAGACCTTCCAAGACACTGCCTATAAAATACAGACCTCCACATTATGTTCTTTCTCAGCCTCTTTTTTTATTAATATGTTTCACACTTTCTAATTTATTTGTTTACTCAGAGATTCAAACATTCATACCACTCTAGAGTGATCACATGGATCTAGTTCACCACTAATGTCCATTGCTCAGTCCAGTGAGTAAATAGTAGTTACTTAACACCGTCCTGGCTTAATAAAATGTAACCACTGAATTAATGACCTCATGGATCAGTGCTGACTATAGCCCAACAAAGTAGCCATAGTTTCCAAATTTTGATTACAAGTTCTTGTGTTCCAGATGCTTGGTTACAATGAATAATAGGCCAGTTAAAATAATGTCACTTCTGTTTCATTGTAAATTTAGGAGCTAACTATGTCGGCAACTTGAATGTATTCATCTTTGGCTCTGGCACAAGTACCAATGTGCTCAGTTGCTCACCAAGACGTTGGAGATTCAAGACTGTTGGGGGCTGGGAAGGCGTGGCTATCTTCTTCCAGGAGCCTGGATGGAGGAGTGGTTAGATGTTGGGATGTTAAGAGCAAGATCAGATGGTGAAAACCATGAGTCTCTCTCTGGGGGAAAGAGGATGCTTTCTACAACATTAAAAGGTCCCAGTCTCTGGAAACCACAAGGGCAGTTCTAACCCAGTCCTATAGATTGGAAATAAATCAGAATTGACTTCATTGCACTGAGTTTGGTTTGTATTATCTTCTTCCAGAACACTAGCCATGGAAAATCTTATATCGCATAGTTTAATCTGATAGAGCCATAATGATTCCACCAGTAGCTCTGGAGTCATCTCAACTCTGAAGACGGTGGATAAAACCCAAAGATGCTTATTGAGATATTGAAAGTGCTTTTTAAAAAAAGAAGAAGAGAATCACTCTTGGGGCAAATGACAGTTTCCTTGTCCTTTTTGGTGCAATCCTGCATCTGAATGTAGAAAACATAAAATACAAATTTAGGAATAGGCATTAGGAGAAACAAAGCAGGTGGTTATCCAGCCACATGATCTCAGATTTATTGAACCCACAAAAGGAGCTTTATAGGAACTCCAGTAGCATAATGTTACTCTTTGGACATAGTAACTTTTCAGCTAGCAGTTTGAAGCCAGCACTTGCTTGGTGAAAGAAAGATGAGACTTTCTGCACCCATAGATATTTACAGCTTCAAAAACCCACAGGGGGTGATTCCACTCTCCCTGATAGGCTCTCTGTTAGTCAGAATTGACTTGATGGCAGTGAGTACTCCAAAGCGTCCAATCTGTATCACTCCAAGTAGTCCAATCTGTATCATGAGGAGACTATTGCAGGTCTGGAACAAATGAGACGGGGAGGGAGAGAGAGAGAGAGAGAGAGAGAGAGAGACAGAGAGAATGAGACCAGATCAAACTGAGACTATTAAAGCATCTTTGGACCTTGCTATGACTCTGGTGGTTCTCAGGACTATGGACCTCAAGCAAATAGTATATGAAACAATCATCTTAACACGGCACCCCATGCCTGGTACCAGATATTATGTTGGATATGCAATGGGGGAAAATGTCTACTAAAACTCTGCTCGAGGTGGAGTGCTAGGGACAGCGACAACATTCCTGGAGAGAGTGGTAGTCTATGGAGTCTCTGGAACAGTGCCCTGCCTTCCTTGGACACAGGATGCGGGAAAACGGACAAGCATTGATTGACTGCAATCTAGCAAGATGCTGCAGCTCATAGTGCCATAGATCTTCAGTAGACATGTGTTTGTCAGTGGCTGAGTACAACTGCTCCCTAGCACTTTTAAGGCCGTGGACTTTCAGAAACGGATTGCCAGACTTGTCTTCAGAGGCACTTCTGGGTGGATTCAAACTGTCATGTTGCCACTCGGCAGCCTGAAACTTCACTATCCAAAACCAG
Organism: Nesogale talazaci; assembly: GCA_004026705.1. Lineage (NCBI taxonomy): Eukaryota > Metazoa > Chordata > Mammalia > Afrosoricida > Tenrecidae > Nesogale > Nesogale talazaci. The sequence goes on along the minus strand of PVJH01023740.1, from coordinate 26,081 downwards.
AAAGGAAATAAGGGTTTGGGGGAGGACGGGGGGCTGGCAAGGAACTTCAGTTGATGTTTGGCTTAAGTTCATTTTCTAAAATGTTTTCAACCCCCACATGAATGCCAGCCATGATATGTCTACCACTATCTTCCACAGGTGTGCAAGCTTCCAGCATCACCTACAAAATTCCTCCTCTGAGATTCCCACATAGATCCTCTCAAAACTCTGAGTTCAATCAATGTCCTACTACAAGGGTGAACGAGCTCCCCTCCTCGGTTCCTGTTAGAGTCCTCCTCCAGACAGCCTAGAAGAAGGAAATTAGATGGATCAGCACTTTAAAACATTGAATGTCCTTCAAGGACAGCACCTAGTACACAGAGGTCAGCACAGGAAAGGTAGGTACATTAATCATCTTCCCTGCTGGAAGCGAAGGAGAATAAATAAATAAACAGCCCATCATCATGATCAGGTAGCAAAGGTTTGTTTTAGGTCAGACCCCCATTAAAAAGAATTTCAATACTGTCAGGAGCAATGTCACTAGCCTTCTGTAGTGTTTTTTTTTTTATAAGTAATTCATGCAGGGAGGAAGCACCCTCCTGATGAGCTCCATACTGAGTGCCTCCGTCAACTGCTCTAGCTTCCATGTTTTTGGTGGTCTCTCAAAGAAGCAAGCACTGGGGAATGGGACACATTTCCCCTCACATGAAGCACCTTTCCTTAATTAACTTGTAATTCACATTAATGAAGAGCTAAGAAAGTAGAACTATGCACTATCAATATGTTGCCCCTACTTCTCATTTTAATGTTATTGTGTAAATTTTTTAAAACATATTTCACATTTTTATGCTTTTACATAGAACTATTAGAAAGCATAGGCAATGAAAGAGAGGAAAACAGTTTTCTCCTCCACCTGTAGTATGGTAACAATCGGTATATGCCAGCACATTAACAAAGGCTTTTGAAAGTTTATTTTTCTGGAGTACACACACATAGATGAATAACATTTTAGGAATCATGAGATCCAACGGTTCATTTTGGTAGGCATAATTCTGGGTTTAGATTCCAAATAAATTCTGCTGTACCCTTGGTGTGACCACTCAGCATAAATCCCCGGACTTTGAATGTGATAGATTTTACTCCAAGGACTCACAGTACAGTTGAACTTAAGGAAAAAGGATGTAGGAAGGCCTCACCTAATTACACAATTCCTTTAAAAGTAAATGGTTGTCTCTGGTTTGCGGAAAGGAAGAAGTCAAATGTTCAAAATACCAGAGGGATTCCGTGCACTGCTGCTGACTTAGAAATAAAAGGGGAACTCTCGGGAGCTGAAGTCAGCCTTCAGCCCCACAGCCACAAGAAACTAAGTTCTGCCAACAGCAAAACAAAAGTGAGTTTAAAGGTGAATTTTTCCCCCAAGCACCCCCAATAAAAATATACATTGACCCAAACCATCATTTCAGTCTGGTGATATGCTGGACAGAGAAATGAGACACGCTGTTCTAGAATTCTGATACATAATTTGAGAGATAATAGATTTGTATTGTTTCTGAACACTGTGGAAACCTTTTATGCATGATATAAAATTAATATTTTATAAAACATTATACAATAAGTAAAATGAGTGTCTTCTATGTCAGTAAAAACACAGGAGAATCATGTACATGGACAGAACTTTGTATCTACTTAGCCTGGTATATTCCATTAATTTGTGCTTTATGGGAAGAATCCCAATTTACTTGTGAGGTTTTCTTGGTCAATATATATGAATAAGCAGTGAAAAAGCCTGTAAGATAGGAATAATTCCTTATGTTTTGTGATAAGTCTCCAGAAGGTGATGGTCTGAACAATTAAGATTGTCGGAGGCTAGCTAGGTAACTAGTATTTATATGTGGCATGATTAGTCATGCAGCTAGAGGTGTCCCACATATATGACATTGATCACTAAGAGCATGTGTAAAAGTAAGCACAAACCCTGCTAAAAAGATTTTTGAAAAATCAAACTCACTGTCATCTAGTTGGTTCAGAACCATAGGACCCTCTCTGGCAGGGCAGAACTGCTCCTGTGCATTTCCAATCCTGTAATCTTTATGGGAATAGGCAGCCTCATCTTTCTCCCTTGGAGAGACTGGAGAATTTAAACTGATGACCTTATAGTTAGTTATGTGCCCAATGTGTAACCACTATACCATAAGAGCTCCTAGCCCCATGGCAGACTCCATATGCCCTCCCAATAATGCATCTGAGTGCTGTAGAGGCAGTAGCACCGTCTTTGTGGAAAGCATAAAATTGTTCTTATCCCTTTTAATATGTAAAATGTAGGAAGCTATAAAAAAATAAAGACATATTCATCTACTCATTCCAAGAGGTGCCTTCGGAGAGAGACTCAGAAACATTAAAAAGAAGCCAGGGACCTGTTGTAGAGGGAGTACAGTTTACAACTGTTGGAAATCGTTATTTTCCTTAATTATTTAAATTGGATACATGATTTTTACTTATGTAGTTTCAAAGTTTGGTAGTTCAACTCCCGCAGTACCCTATCCCCACCCTCCCAAAGCTTAGCTCCTAACAAAAAGCATTGTAGTGAACCTGAATAAATAAACAAAACCTGAACCTTATTCCTATGTGAAAAACAGAACAAAACAAACACTGCCTCCTAACAGAGAAGAAAATTTTCTCACAGTATTAAATCTTACCCTCGTCAAATTCCCATGGCCAGGAATGCCAAGTTTATTAATATGTAAAATAACTTAGATGATCATTATCCCTTCTTAAAGATAAAGGGAATGATTCACACTTTAAGGAAAAAGAGGATAATCCCAAAAAGATCTCTGATTCTTACAAAAGTTTGGTTGGAAGTGGGGAGTCTATAGCTAAAAAACCAATATTAAATCATTCACTGCCCTGAAAAGCAGTCTGTTATTTATCTGGAAGCTCTGCTTAAACCTGTCCACTGGATGTCCTGTTGGTATTTGAAATATCAGTGACATAAATATCACTGTCACATCAGCATGCAAACCACCAGAGTCCAACAAATTGATATATGATGACATATGTCCATATGTATGCATGTATAATTAATTTAAGTGATAGTTATATGTAGAAAAATATTAAGACTATTTTGTGGGGGTCTTCAACACATGCAGAATAGCTACAAAGAAAATTACTGGATACTCATTGAAATATCTCCCATTTCTAGTGGAATGATACTGATATAATCTCAATTATGTTTTAATTTTTAAAGAAATTAGAATGAATCATTCTTCACTGAAGAATGCTTCTAAAAATTATCAAAATAATTAATGCAAAATACTTTGATTGTGGTACATGCAAACTTATCTTCAAAGAATGCTTAGAAGTGTAATACATATGCTTCTTTAGTGATCTGTCTTTAGTGAGTAAAGTCAAAATGTGGTAAAAAAATAAATGCATATCAGATAAACATAGTCTGCTAATATCTATTGATAGTACCATTCTTTTTCTTGTCTCTGATTTTAAAAAGAGGAAATTAGGACTGGTGAGAAGTTTGCTGAAAAATCAACATTGGCTTAAAAGAATGGGTTCCAAAATATTAATTGTTCCAAAAACTAATTCCTGAAAAGAACTACTTCTAGAGCAGTGTTTCTTAACCTTCCTGATGCTGCAACCCTTTCTTGGTTGTGGTGACCCTCCAGCCATAGAATTATTTTTGTTGATACTTCATAACTGTAATTTTTCTATTGTTATGAATCAGGCAACCCCTGTGAAAGGGTCAATCGACCCCTCCAGGGGTCACAACCCCAGGTTGAGAACTTCTGTTCTAGAGTATATAATCACCATTAGTCTCATGATAATTAGTGAGAAATAAAATTTATTTTATAATCCAAAGCACAAAAAATGTTCATTGTATATCCATATTTATGTAGGTGTAGGATTTAGACTCCATACTATCCTTTCTTTCATTTCTTTATCCTTCTTTGTAATCCTTTGATCCTGACAATGAATGGTTTTACAATCTACAAATGGGGCTTAATCCAAATTCTAAAACCTCTAGCACAGAAGGTAAAAGTCTTATTTCCAGCTGTGAAGTAACTCAATTTGCACTAAAATATACTATTCTGACATAAAGAGACAAGTTATAGAGTCAGCATGACTAAGAGTTTAGGCTTGGGAAGGGGAGAGGGCAGTACAACATGCCCAAGGTAAAGGAAAACATGGGAAGCTATACAAGGGTAAGAAATTATAAAGATAAATACTATTGTAAACATAGCCTAAAATAATAGTAATAACAAGCAATATCTAACAGTAAATATATAGATAGATCTGCAAGCTGAATGGGTGTGTAAAGGTAAAGAGGAGTATAACATGTGCGTATAAAGGTTTATAAGAAACATATGTATCTATGTTTGTACATCGCTGTAGATATCTCCAAGAATATCATAGAACATACAGGATGCAACATTCAGAAAATTCTTAGCCATAAGCATACATGTTGAGGAAATCAGTCACTGGGCATAGGGACTTAAGACCACAGTTTCAGAGAACATCTAGGTAAATTGGTACAGCACTTCCCACAAAGACAATATTTTATACCTCTAGAGAATAGAATCTAGAGTTTTAAAAGTTTATGAGTAACCATCTAAGATGCAACTCTTGTTCATTCCCAATTTACAATAAAAAGGGTGGATAAAATCAAAGAATTAAGACAAAATTAGTGCAAAGGATCATGCAAATCACAACTTCCATTAGGCTGAGACCAGAAGAACTAGAAGGTTCCCAGCTATGACTACCCACTACTGTGATCAGGATCCCAGTTGAATGTCATTTGATTGAGAGGGGAAGAAAAGTACTAAGAAATAAAAGCATGGAAAAAGACTACACTGATAGAGACTGTGTCCCTTGAGACACCCTAAGACACCTTGGAACTGATGCCACACCAGAGGATTGACTTTCAGCCCAACAATATTCAGGCCTACAAAGTATTCCTGTGAGTCAACAATTACTCATTACTCATTACAATCAACCATCTGAAACCAAAAGGCAGCCATTGCCCCCAGTCAAAACTCAGAAGGTAGTAGCAATGAAATATGCAACCTTCCTCTAGTTTCCAAATGCTACCTCCCACCCACAATCATGATTCCAATTCTACCACATAAATCCAGCTAGACCAGGAGATGTACCGTAAAGTTGGAAACATGGGAAATTTAGAATAGATGATCCCTCAAGACTAGTAATAGGAGTGGTAATACCAGGAGGGTGGAGGAATGGTGGAATAGAAAGGGAGAACCAACTTCAGGGATCTACACATAGCCTCCTCTCCGGGACATGGACAATAGGGAAGTGAGTGTTGGGACACATTGGACAGTATACAGTATGAAAATAATAACAATTTGTAAATTACTAAGGGTTCAAGGGGGAGGGGGACAGAAGGGAAAAATAGGGAGCTGATACTGGGGGCCTGGATGGAGGGAGGATGTTTTGAGAGTGATGATGGCAATAAGTGTGTAAATGTAGCCTGCATACAATTGACGTTTGTATGGATCGTGATGGGAGTTGTATGAGCCCCCAATGAAATGATTCATTAAAAAAAGGAGGAGCTTATACCAAGGACTCAAGTGGAAAATATTTCAAAATGAATATGGCAATATGTGTACAAATATGCTTGATACAAATGGCATATTGAATGTTATAAGAGCTGTAAGAACCCCCAATAAAATAATTGGAAAAAAACTCAGAATGCACAAAGGGACAGGAAAAAAAAGACCAATGCAAATGGGGAACCCAGAGAGACAGTGGCAAGACAGTTGTTACATTGAAAGTGTTGCCACCAGTGCCACAAAACAGAATGAGTATAAACTGTTAAATGTAAAGCTAATTTACTCAGCAAAATTTCACCCCAACTATAATAAGAAGCTCATAAGAATACAGGACTGGAATGTTAACACTGATATTTATGAAATACCAATTTTCTTATCTGTAAAACATACAAAATCATTTATAAAGCTCATGGAAAAATTCAATTTTCTTTTCATTCTATTTTTCCATGAACTTTTGAAATCCCAAACTCATTGCCATTGAGTCAATTCTGACTCATAAAGACCCTTCGGAGCAGAGTAGACCTTCTCCTTTGGGTTCCCAAGACTGCATCTCCTTATGGAAGTAGAGCAATTGATGGTTTTGAATTTCTGACCTGACAGCTATCAGTCCAATGGGTATCTACCATGCCACTAGGGCTCTCACAGACTTTTGAGGCCTCCACATGCATGCACATGTATGTATGATAAATATGTTGCCAGGATTTGCTGGAATAGGGTAGCACAAACTCTTAGTGAAGTGGCAGGAGCATACTGAAACACCAAATAAATAATTTAAAAATATTAACAACCTAAAACCAAATGCAATGCCATCAGCCTGATATCTACTCATTAGATCCTATCTAGCATTTTTTTGAGGCTATTAATCTTCACAGCAGCAAATATTTCCTTCCTCTTTCTCTGATAGAGCAACTGGCGAGTTTTAATCATGGACCTTGCAGTTGACAGTTCAATTGTCCCCCGACAGTGTCACTGCCATGCTGTCTCACAGCAACCCTGAAGGACAGGGTCGAACTTCTCCCAGAGCGCTTCCAAGACCGCAACTCTTCACAGGAGTAGAAAGCCCCATCCAGTCCTGTCAGAGAAGCTGGTGGTTTTGAATTGCTGACCTTGCAATTAGCAGCCCAAGGAGAATCCACGATGCCACTGGGCTCCTGGAACTTCCAAAGGACTAAAAACTGTTATTATTTTGTTCGTATGTATGACATGTCCGAAGATATAAGCATTACTCCTCACACAGAAAGCCATAGATATAATAAAGAAGGGAAAGGTTGTGGGTTATTACACTTCACATATATAGTTAGATATATTACAAGTATGGGGTTTTCGATATGAGAAACACATGCAACACCCTGAGACTAGCAGAAGAGAAGGGGTCACAGGTGAGCTCAACTCCCATAGAAAAGATCTATCTTCTGCAATCTGATTGACTAATGAGCATATATTTCCTACTATTTCTGAATTATTTATTCATTTTGATATTTTTTTGCTTCTTAGAACTTTATAAATATATCCTTTTTTGCAACAGACTTATCTAATACACATGTTGCTTGACTGCAAAATGAGAAAAGATAGCAGAAAAAGAAGTCATAAATTTGAATATGGTATCAGTAAAGAGTATTGACGATACCATCCACTTGTAGAATAACCAATCAAGCATTCTAAAGAGAAATAATACTTAGAAAAAATCAGAATTCTCCTTAGCATCCAGGATGCAAAGCGACATGCTGTTTACTTTGAACATACCGTCGGGAAAGACCATCCTTTCGGGAAGAGTATCATGTTTGATAAAGGGTAGGAGAAAACAAGGGATTAAATTAAATGGATGGAACAGACTGGTCAAGGTTTCACTCTGTGTTGATACATAAGGTTGTGTTGAATTGGCAATATAAACTTTGGTCTTTCATTAATCAAACAGAAGGGTCATCAAATAAATAACACCTATGCTCAATTTTCCTGAACCTTAACTTCACTTCATCAAAGACAAATAAGGAATTTATTGAGTAGTTCTCAGCCTATGAAAGACATGTAAGAGTGACACGGATGTGGAAAACATAAAGAAATGAATGGTCTAGAGTTTGAATAAATACATGGACTAAGTAAACCAGAATTAAAAATAAATTACAGTGCTGTAGTGTGTCTGGGTTCAAATTCCATTTCCACCCATGTGGGCTTGGACAAGTTAGCTAACTTTTTAAGAGATTTTTCAATAGGGAAAACAATAGTATCCCTCTTATAGAGTTGTTGAAGACTGTGTCAGTTAGACCATGTAATATTTGTCAAGTATCTGTTGTTTAATTGTATGAACAGTGAGGAGAGGAATGAAAAAGTTGCAGGAACTGATAATAACTAATAACAAATAATTGAATTCTCTTTTAAGAACACATTTTGGGTTTGAAGTTACTTTGTTGCCAGTAGCATTACTACTAACAGTGTATCATGAAATTATTATTTTTAAAGAAAGAAAAACTCCTTCCCGTCAGATGTCTCCAGACCGCATCTGGAGCAAAGCAAGCAGTCATCTACTCCAAAGACAATCGCTGGTCTGGTTGCAGTAGCAAGCTTCACTCTCAGCATTCAGCTGAGCAAACAAAGCCCAGGATCTAGTTATTTTCCCAGAATCTAGATAAACAACCATTTCCTTTTTAGTGTCTCTTTTTAAAGTAAGAAGGTCCACATCTCCCCTCATCATCACTTCCCTCAAGGTTCCTATTTTAAAGGCAGTATTTTCTAGATTTTTACTCTTATAGGCCATTAAAAGTGTTACTGACAAAATAAAAGTTCTGTTCTTATAATGATAGCATGCTGTTGCTAATATATAATGTTTTTCCAATCATACATTAACCCACTAGTCTAGTTTGGAACAGTGGTACACCGTCAGCCTCATTTGGTAAGAGAAACCCACTCACAAAGGATATTAGAACTAGAATAGATAAAGAAGCCATCAGGAATGCAGGTAGTTCTGCCTGTCTCTAGACAGGCAATTTTCTGTATGTCTTTATGAAGAGCCACACAATTTCCTGCTGCATTGTGTTCTCTCTGTTCTTCTCAGAATATCTTATTCCTTCTCTTTTTTACCACTTATCTTCTTTTACATTATGATAGCTTTCTTCCTCTTAAGGTTTTGACTTAGGCATGATACTCTTATGGGCTTGACCCTACCTAGTACATCTCTGCCTCAAATTTAGGACTTGGCTCAAATTTTAGCACCGTCTCAATTTAGATTAGGGGAGAGAGAGAGAGAGAGAGAGAGAGAGGAATTTAATATCTGGTTGGCTCAACTCATCTGGGCAATTTATAGATGGATTGCAGCTTGTCAAAGTATAGGGTAATGGGTCAAGTGTACGCTCCAGTTCTACACAGAAGAGATCTCGCTTGATAAAAACCACCATGACAACTGTGACAGGGGCTCTTTGCAAAATGGCTTCCACTAAAAGGGATTATGGATGACCAGAAATTAAAAATATATTTAATAAATACACTCTAATCAATACACTAAGAAAATAGAGCAATCTCTGTAAAAGGACATCATTTTGATAAAGTAGAGGGACAGTGGAAAAAAAGAAGGCCATCAAGGATATGCATCAACACAGTAGTTAAAACAACAGACTCAAGCACAGAAACTTGCAAAGATGGCACAGGACCAGGAAGTGTTGGACTAGGTTGTCGGTAAAGTGGCAGTGGGTCAGAACCAACTCCACAGCCCTACCAACAGCAACAAGAAAATAGACCATACTCAGGCAACAGTCTGTAATAGACCTGTTTATTAGGTTTGTTCTTTCTGGAATAAGTATCAAAAATGAATGTTGGGTTCATATAGGTAAGATATATTGCAGCAATACTGGATAAAATTATTTAGCATAGGAGTTAGTGGAATGGATCTAAAGGTTTCAAGTAGAAAGCAACAGAAATACTACTTAAAAGCAAAAATGCACCCTGTATTTAATTGAATGTAAATATAGGTTGTAGGAGAAAAAGACCAGACCAAACTCCTTGCGGCTGAGTCCATGCTGACTCACCGTGGGTTTCTGAGACTGTGACTGTTCACGGGGACAGAAAGTCCCGTCTTAAAGAGGACATGGGAGTAAAGGGAAATTGTCACAGAAGCATGACAGGTGGCAGATCAATAAATATATCACAGTTGCAGGCAGGATTGCAGAAGTTCAAATGGGATCATGATTGGGAAATGTACATGCCAGATAGAAAAGTTCGCAAATTGGTTCAGGGCCCTCAGACCAAGGGAGCCAGGATATGACTAATGACCCTGCCAACCCTGGTATCCTAAGGCCGTCAAGGGCAAACCTAAGCACGCCCCTCAGATCTCGACTGCCCCTCACTGACTCGGGCAAGGAGTGTCAGTGACCAACTTTCTGGTACACTCTGCCTGAGGGCAAGAATAGTCACTTGCCGTTTAATTCTCAGAAATAATTCAATGGAAGCTGAATCCACAGGGAGACCCCAAAATGAATTTGGAGGTTTTACTTTAACTATAACTTTCCACACACGAAGTGCTCAGAATTTAAACTCTAAGATAGATAGATAGATGTAGATATATCTTATGTATGTATGTAACAGTTACAGATGAATAATATAGTCACATGACTACAAAATGCTTCCCAATTTTATTTAACTAATATATCCCTATGCCAGAAACCTTAGTCGTGTATTCGATTGTACAGTGGGCTGTGAATGGCTATGTCAGTAGTTTTAACCCATAAGTAGTCCCAAAGGAAAAATATAAAGCATTCCGCTCCCATAAACACACCGTCTTAAAAATCCAAGGGGACATTCCACTCTATCCCATAAATGACAATTAGTTTGTTTGCTCCTTCCTGTCTTTGTAGGTCCACTTTTTCTGTAAAATTTTACATACCACCCTTTATTGATTTATTTAGCTCCATAATTATTGTACATTGACTGTAATTCACACCAGGATGCCTAACACTTCTTCTTGGATGGACTACCTCTGTGTTTCTAAGCTGTTCCTTAATGCTCTAGATAATTCTTTTTCTCTTTATTAGTGCTGGAATCCATGCTAATGATTCAGATAGGCTAATTGCAAGGCTTATTCTCTTGCATTGCTATGAAATAAGTACCCCTGAGTTTGCTTGACTATATCTTCTTTTTTTGCGCAATAGGTTGAACCTTGAGAAAAGTACTTAGAATTTGGTCAGATAACCAAATTTTTTTTCTTTTCTTCCTTCTTGTTCCATCCCTCCTCGTTGTTCTTCTCCTCCTTCTCATTCTTTCCTCTTCTTATATAATATAACGACACATACATGATGGACACATGATAGACACATACATATATCATATATATATATACCTGTACATATGTACCTGCTCAAATAGAAATATATGAAAAAGTTGTGCATAAAGGAAGTACAGTCTCAGAAATCCACACAAAAACTCCTTCCTATAGGGTCACTGTGAGTCAGAATTGATTCAATAATCACTGGCATAAGTATATGTATGTTGCTGTTAGGTGCTTTTGAGCTCTTTGCAATTCTTAAGGCCCCTATGTATAACGGAATAGACTACTACCCACTCATGTGTCTCTGTTATGGACTACACCTGCTCACAAAGGAAACAAGCATCTCCACTGAGTTGACAAACATCATGATCGAGCAGAAATTCAAGTTGTTAAGAAATTGACTCTACTTGGATAGTCATTGTCCTTTAAGACACCAGGAAAACAATCAAACGATGTATCATATAGAAGCAGTCGAGTGCAAAAGAGCAATTTAAAGTTTTAAACACCAGAGGTGTCACTTTGATGACCAAGGTGTCCCTCACTGCGGCAGTCACCTACTCTGTTGTCAATTGAAGGATTAAGAGTGTTAGGGTGGCGTCTAGCCTGTCAATCTGGAGATAGCCAATGGGACCTCTGTGTGGGCATGGCCTCCTGAGAATTCTGGGAAATGTGGTCATTCCTTCTTGGAGGTGGAGACACTGTCTCTCTTGGTTCACTTCCTTGGGAACTTTCTACAGACAACAGTCTCACTTGGAGACTCTCTGCTGAGAAGGTTGACTTCCTACAAGACATCCCTGAGGAGAAGCCCAAAGGAACTACCCTAGTGCCCTGAGCTGGACAAACTCCCAGAACTCTGCAGCCAGAGGAGATCCCTGTCAGCACAGAGATGTTTACAGCACCATTGGATCCAAAGGCATACTGCTCATCTGGCTGGTGATCATCTTGCATTTGGCATTATTGCACGTTTTGTGAGCCTGAAGAAGACTTTATAGTCTGGCATTGGATATATGGACTAATATCAGACTTGGCTTGGACTGTACTAGGTTGGAAAACTTTCTTCATGTACAATTACCTTTTTCTATAAAACCCTCACTTATATACATATGCATTTGTGTGTTTGTTTCTCTAGTCTACCCGCACTAACACATAATGGTATCTTGGAAGTGGAATACTGGAGGAACAAATCATAAAAATGGAGAGTAGATGTTTGTTTGACTTCTGCCTCATAGTTCTGTTTCTTCTTGAGCTAGCCAGAAGTCAGATATGTTCTTACAGTTTACTGAGTTGTTTTCTGGAACCAATATGGGAAATTGAAGTTTTGATTATTTTGTTTGGTTGTGGTCTTTGGTTTTTCCTGTATGAAATAGCAAAAATGAATATTGGTAATGTATATTTTGAGCTCATGAGTAGAAATAACCATTTGAATTTCTCTGAAACCACACTGCTTAAGGAAAATGGCTGATAGAAAGTCTGTCTCTGGTTTGATGCCTTCAGAGATCTAATCCCATATTTTTATATAAATAGAATAGTTTAGATATGGATTTAGTAAAGTTAAATAAGGATTGTACTTGGCTATTTTAAGAATTGAGTATAGCATCTGATTCTACTTTGTTTATATGGATTTCTTCTACTTATTTTTGATGAAATGATTTTGGGAAGTATGAAAATAGCGAGCTTGTAAACTCACTTGCCTCAAGATATTAATTTGATCTCTAGATGGGTTTACAACACATTTTCAAAGAAGTCTCGGAAGAGATTAGCCCCACCCCGTGTTTTAAAGTACTCAGAATATTTGCATTCCAAGAGATATACCTAATGGTCGGTCAGGTTGAAGAAGGAGGAACTCTGTTTTTTTGGAAATCTTGAACAGGTGGTTATTTTCAGAAGATAGAAAGAATCTGAAACCATGAAGAGAACTCCTCTCTAGGAGTTTAACTGGATGTTAAAGGAAACCTGTGACAGGCTGAAATCACCTGCGTCTACTTGTTGAGTGGAACTGGGAGAAATGCAGCAATAAAGAGACAGATTAAGTTTGGCCACTGAAACCCATGGACTTGGTTCACAGGAAAAGAGAAGGCGAGAGCAGATTGACTGGTCTGAAATTGATGACCGAGCACAGGAGTGCTAGGCCTGTTAAGAATTTGTGATGAGGCCGTGGTCTAAGGCAAGGCAACCAATGGACACCCTGGTGAGGCTAATTGAGGCAGTCCACATTGAGCTGACCAGAACACAACCAGATGAAGAGAAGATTTTTGAGCCTGTGAACTGGTGCACATTGCTGCTGACTTTATGGATGACCTGTCCTGATTTGACTTTGCTTATAGATGCAGACTTTCCAAGGTTACAACTAGAATGAAGATTCTTCATGTCAAAATATATTATTGTTTTCTCAGAGCACTGGGTTGATGTAAGTGGACAATACATGGGGGAATAAAGGCACAAAGTGGTTTAATTACATACTCTCATAGGTGGGGGCAATATATATTCATAGTATTATAGGATTAAGGCCTGGGTGTTATCTAACTGCAATTGTAAGGCATAGGATATTTTTTGTTTTGTTCACTTATAGAATATTATTTTTAAATGATGATGACCCATGTTAAATTGTATGCATTTTAGTTTTATCCTATTAGGTACAAATATGATTTTATTATTGTTTGTTTGAAAATTACATATGGTTACAGAGTTATGTCAAAGTGTCATATTGACAAGGGGTAGTCTGTGGCAGTCACGTAATCTGGTGTCAATTTAAGGATTAAGAGTGTAAGGGTGGAGTCTAGCCTGTCAATCTGGAGATAGACAAAGAGACTTTTTGTGTGGGTGTGGACTCCTCCAGAGAATTCTGCAAAATGTGATCATTCCTTCTAGGAGGGAACACATTGTCTCTTTTGGTTCAGTTCCTTGGAGACTTTCTACAGACAAGGTTTACTTCCTGGGAGACGTCCCTGAGGAGAAGCCACATGGAGCTACCCTCGTAACTTTAGCCAGACAAGCCATGTCGGTGCAACCAGAACACTGAAGCCAGAGGATCCACTTGGAGAACCCTGCTAGCATGGAGATGTTTTTAACACCACTGGATCTAAAGGCATTCAACTCACTTGGCTTGTGATCCTCTCGCATTCGGTGTCATTGCATGTTTCATGAGTGTGAGGAAGACCTTATAGACTGGTATCAGACATATGGGAACATATCAGACCTGTGGGTTTGGACTGGACTGGGTTGGAATGCTTCCTTAATGTACAATTACCTTTTCTATAAAATCTCTCATATACCTATGCAGGTTTATGAATTTGTTTCTCAAGTCTACCTGGATTAACACACTTACCAAAGCCATGACATTTATTTTATCAGGGACTCTTGTAGCTCTTATCACAATCCACACATATATCCATTGTGTCAAACACATGTGTACATATGTTACCATCTTTTTCAAAATATTTTCTTTCCACTGGAGCCCTTTGTATCAGCTCATCATTTTATTCTCCTTCCCCTCTTCTCATTTCCCATTAACTCTTGATAATTTATAATTATTTTTTTTTCACCGATGGCTCCCTCCCTTCACCCACTTTTCTGTTCTCAAGCCCCCTGGGAGAGGGGTGGTCATACATTGATTATTATAATCATTTCCTCCTTGTTCCCTGTCCTTCCCTAGGGGGGGTCATACATTGATTATTATAATCATTTCCTCCTTGTCCCCTGTCCTTCCCTTATCCTCCTAATATTGCTACTCCCTTTATTGGTCCTAAGGGGATTATCTGTACTGGATTCCCTGTGTCACAAGTTCTTATCTGTGCCAGCATACATGTTGTGGTCTAATCAGATTTGTAAAGTAGAATTTGGAATTGTGTTCATAATAGTTTAGGGTGGGAAGAGGGAGGAAGCATTAAAGAAATAGAGGAAGGTTGTGTTTTCATCGGTGCTATACTGCACACTGATTGTCTCATCTCTCCCTTATGGTCCTTCTGAAATGGGGTGTCCAATTAACTGCTGATGGGCTTTGGGTCTTCACACTGCCCTCCCCCTCATTCACATAGATATGATTTTTGTTTTGTTTTGAGTCTTGATACCTGCTACCTGATCCCATTGACAACTCATGATCACATGGCTTCTTCCATGATGCTTTGTTGCTTCTCAGCTAGAGGGTCACTTGTCTATCTTCAATCCTTTAAGACCCCCAGTTGCTTTACCTTATGACAGCAAGACACCACTAGCTTTCTTTACCACATTTGCTTATGCAACCACTGTGTCTTCAGCAATCTTGTCAGTGAGGTGAGCATCACAGAATGCCAGATTATTAGAACAAAGCATTCTTGTATTGAGGGAGTACTTGAGTGGAGGCCCAATTCCCACTTACTTCTGCAAAACTTTTTTAAAAATATGTATGTAAATCTATTCCTCTATCATTATATGTAAATGTATTTGTATATACGCATGCCTATATTTAGACCTCTATAAATGTCCTTAGCCTCCTCGTTCTTTCCTCTATTTTCTTTTACTTTCCTCCTGTCCCACTATATGTTCAGCCTTCATTTGTGTTTTGGTACCATAATTGCTATCAGCTCCTTTGTCCTTGATGGAGATCCCCATACCCCCACCTTTTGAATCATCTTATGCCCTCCTCGCCATCAATTTTAGATCACTTGCTTTTCCTTTGTCCCTGCATTTATTGGCAACCCCCTTCCTTTCCTCTGCCTCTCTGTCTCCTGTGTCCCCACACACCTCCTCCCACTGGAACCATAACCCAGTTGTTCTCTCCTCTGAATTGTTCATCCCACCTACCTTGTCCATATAGACATGCATAGACAAAAATATGCACAAAAACAAAACAAATCAAAGCATAACCAAAATAAAACAACAAATAAAGCAATAAAACAAATAAGATAAAAAACTAACAGCAACAAAAGAAAAGCCCTCAAATGTTCCAGGTCTGCTCATTGACCTTTATGTGCTGGGGCACGCCCTGACACCAGAGTCCACCTTTGACATTCCTTGGGGACTTCGTTGCTTTGATCCCTTTGCTGTTCTGCTGTAAGTCCTTAGTGTTTCACCACTCTGTGGTGGGGTAAGATTTGGCACATCTCCCACTCCGTGTCCACCAGTGTTATCCCCCATGTGCTAATGAGGGCATTTTGTCTCATGGTAGGGTCAGCCCTGTGATCTTCTTGGTGCATTGACTCCTCTGAGCCCGAATATTGCTCTAAGGGCTTAGTGGGCCAGGGTGTGTTCCACTCTCTCTCCTTCCTTCTTTTTGTTCCTGATCAGATGCGCCCCTCTTCCTGAGCTACAGCTTCAGTGCTGTCCTTTGAAGTGCGTTCCTCTGGGGTAACGAATGCCTACGTAGTTGGGATTGTGGCTGGCCTACATGTTTCTATTGGTTCCCTGATTTGTACCTGTATGTTGCATTCACGTCTTGCTGCACCCGGCTGAAGTCTGGTTCCATTCTCCCTCTTCTGTGGAGATAAAAACGGCACCCTCCCTTGGGTAGGTTGATACTCTGCTTCACCAGCTACCACTGTTTCTTTTTGCTGTTGTTTATTTCCCCCCTTCTTTTTAGTTGACTGCCATACATACCCCTCTGTTGGGTTTGGCCCCTGCCATAATACTTGGATCTTACCCTAGGAATGCATGTATATAGTAATTTTTCCCCTGTGCCCATTTTTGAGTTTTTTTTTTTTTAAGCGGGGGTGGTTCTTACCGCAGTGAACTCATGCAGTGCTTGTCCTTTTGTGCTTGGCTTACTTCACTTAGCATAACTTCCTCCAGTTCTTCCCATGTGGTGATATGTTTCATGCATCCATCACTGCTTTTTAGGGATGCATAGTACTCCATTGTGCGTGTGTCCCACAGTTTTTTAAGCCATTTAACTACTGATGGACATTTGGGTTGTTTTCTCCTCCCTGCAATTGTGAACTGTGTTGTGATGAACACTGGAGCACAGATGTCTGGCCATAGTTTGTTTCTTGTCTCTTCTGTGTATATGGCCAGTAGGGGGATGCTGGGTCATATGGTAGCTCAATTTCCTCCTGTTTTAGATATCGCCAAATCAATTTCCATAATGATCTGGCACATTTTCTTATATGTTTATTGGCCATTTTGGATTAGCCAGGGCACTCCTATCACTTCATATCTATGTGCAAGCTGAGTAACAAAGAGGTAAGAGAATTTATTTAATATTTGCTATTTGAGAAGAATACTTAACATATCAGAGACTTCCCAAAGAATGAACAAACGAGTCTCAGAAGAAATACCACCAGAATGCTCCTTAGAAGTGAGGATGGTGAGATTTTGACTCATTATTTTGGACATGTCATTATGAAAATATTACTCTTTTTTAAAATATATATTATTTTATAAACAAAATAAACATTCAGTAAAATATGTTAACACAATAGCTACAAAAATGGATTCAAACACACCAATAAATATGAAAATGGCATAATATTGAGCAAACATTTGTTGTGCTATACTTAATGTCTTTTCTCTGTTATATGAAGGGACTTCAAAAGCTTATGGGGGAAGACGCAATTATTTTAATTCCACCTTTCTACAAACTTTTTGAAGCCTTCTTGCATAGAAGATCTCTGTGAATCAGAGTCATCTTGATAGCAATAAGGCAATAGCAAGTATGTATTGTTTCATTCATTCTTGTACGGATGAATATTTCAGTAGTTTTTCAAACAGTACTGCAATGACCACCATCAAACACATCTTCTATACTTGTACAGAATTTCTCTAAGGAAACAGTTTTGTACATGTGCTCTATAAGTCTCTAAGGATTCCCCAAAATTTGTAAGGTCAAATTATTTTTATAGCACTATAAGGCTATAATCTACCTATTTCACTGTGCTGGTATCTGCACAAATGGCACAAAATCAATGGTGAGTAAAACAGTTGGCTTCATAATTAAGGCAGTGTAAGTACTTCTAGTGGTCAATTGCATATCTCTATTATGTGAAAAGAAATGATGTTGCTTTGAAGACTAATGTGTGTCTGATTGAAGCCACGCTATTTCCAATTGCCTCATGTTGCTGCTGTAAGGGGCCATAGAGAAGGTGTTGACCAATAACCATCCTATGCACCACAGAAGGAAGCACAGTATTAGGTTCTGTGCCACTCTCATAAGTGTTCCTACACCTGAGCCCACTGATGCAGCCACAGTGTCAATCCATCTCCTTGAGGACCCTCCTCTTTGGGGTCACCATCTACTCCTCCAAGCATGATGTTCTTTTCCACAGCCTGGTCTCTCCTTACAATATGTCCAAAATATGTAAGATGAAGCCTTGCTGTTTTTGCCTCTAAGGGGCATGATGACCATACTTCTTCTAATGTAGATAGATTGGTCCCTTTAGCAGTCCTTTTAGTGTTCTGTTCCAGCACTAGAACTAAATATATCCATTCCTCTAAGTCTTCCTTATTCAATATCCAACTTTCACATGCCAATGAGGCAATGGAGAATACTATAGCTTGGGTCGGGAGTATCTAAGTCCGTGAAGAAATAGTATTGCTCCTCAATACTCCAAAGAGGTCTTGGGCAACAGATTTACCTAAGCCAATATGTCTTTTGATCTCTTAAACTGCTGCTTCCATAAGCATTGATTATGGATCCAGCAAAACAAAACCCTTCAGAACTTCAAAGATTTCTCCATTTAGCATGATATTACTTATTGGCCCAGTTGTGAGGATTTTGATGTTCTTTACATTGAGTTGTAATCCAAACAGAAGGCAGCAACCCTTTATCCTCATCAGCAAGTGTTTCCATTCCTCCTCACTCACAGCAAACAAGGTGGTGTCATCTGCATACCACAGATTTTTAGTAAACCTCCTCCAATCCTGATGCCATACTCTTCTTCATATAACCCAGTTTCTGTGATAATTTGCTCACCATATAGATTGCAGTTGCGAAAGCTGGACATTGAATAAGGAAGACCAAATAAGATTTGATGAGTTTAAACTGTAGTGCTAGTAAAGAATATGGAAAATTACCATGGGCTTCCAACAGGACAAACAAATCAGTTTTGGAAGAAGTATGGCCAGAGTGATCCTTAAAGACAAGGATGATGAGACTTCATCTAACATTCTTTAGACATGTTATCAAGAGAGACTAGATCCTGTAGAAGGACATCATGCTTGATAAAATAGAGTGGCAGTGAAAATGAAGGAGGTCCTCAAGGAGATTGATAGATATTATGACAGCAACAACAAGTTAAAGCCTTGGACCAATTTCGAGGATGGTGTATGAGAGGGCAATGTTTCCTTCTGTTGTGCACAAGGTTGCTATCACTCAGAATCAACTCTATGACATATAGCAACAATATATACTTCTGGCTAAAAAACAGATTATCTTATTGTGGAATGAAACTACTTGGAATGACCTTTCTTTTCCTGACTTTGTAACTTTCACCAGTATAACTAATGGAAAATTCCTGTCTAATATGGTGCAGACCACAGGGATTGCAGCACAGAGATCATGGGGCAGAGCAAAGGTTTAGAATACAGATAGTGAGACAGAGGGGTGGGCTTCCAGAACCACAGAACAAAGCTGATGCCAAATGACCAGGTGATTTGAGAGGACAAAGACCAGAGTAAGAGATACCCAAGAGACACATCTGGCATCCTGGCTGAGAGGCGATACTGTGGAACAAAGAACTGTGCTATGAACATTTTGTAACATGTTCGCTTCCCTAACAAATCCCATAATCCTGAGTATTGACTGTGAGTTCTGTAGGTCATTGGGATAACTTAGCAAACCTAGCAGGGAAGTGGAGAGCCATGGGAGGTATTGGTATTAGAATAGGGTAAAAAAAAAGATAGCAAATGGTGATATGTCTGACTTCTCTCTTATGACAATTTGTCTTGGACTAATGTGGAGTTTGCTTCTCCTTGTCTTTAATTAAAGCTGAAGCCTCAAATGTGGACTCCATGCCATTTCCTCACTTATAAGTGTCCCTAATGAAACAGAAAACAATATTGTCTTTCAACTGTCCATTCTTTAGTGCAATGGCAAGGAAGTCTGTGGCAATGGTGCTGCATATGATGGACAACGGTCACTTTAAGGAGAAACACTTTGTAATTGATTGAGTGGAGAACTGAATGAGGTATTCTTTTCAAAAAGGAACACTTGCATTTAAAAAAAATCTATGTTTGTTCTGACTTAGATATATTCCAGGTTTATCCACAGATTCAATTTGTAACTTTGAGGAATGCCATTAGTAATTATTGTCCCCTATATCAAAAAATGAAATAAATATAAATTTCAAGTGCAATTGAAATTTTGCAATATTGATCTCTGCCAGCACACAGTTAACAGCTTTCCAATATCTAAATATTCTCTACTATCATTGATGATGGTACTCATTACTGTGACACATTTTATACTAGAAAAGGTTTTTTGGTAACTTTTGGAAAGTCAGTGTAGTTGGATGAACCAATATTTTGTAAATGGCTAGTGCATGTGACTGCTGTTGCTAGGTGCCCTCAAGTTGATTCTGAGCTGAGCTACCCTATGCATCACAGAACATGGCCGAGTCCAGCACCACTCCCACAATTCCCGTGCTTGAGACCATTGTGATAGTCACTGTGTCAGTCCGTCTTGTTGAGGGCTTTCCTCTTCTTAGCTGTCCTTCTGTGCGATAGTGTAGAGGCTGGCTCTTATCTTATATCACTAATGGGTTCGAGAGGGGTGCGATCAGAAGACTATGGATAGGAAAAGGAGCAGATGCAATTGAGGCGCAGGGATTCCTGCTTTACCGATGCTGCCAGGCCTCAAACTTTATTAGGGACACATGTAAATATCTTCCTGGGCACATCGTGCAACACATGATAGGTTTCCGTGCAAAGGAAACATTCACAATTTCAAGGTTTATAAAGAAGCATTAATATGTCAGCTAAATTATTCACTGGGTAAGGGTGGGCCCGTGAAGCAGTTTGCAAAGTTTGCAAACTGCTGCCTTCTGCAGCTTGAGTCAGGGAAGAGGAGGCGAGTGTTCATGTATCTCAGTGAAACAGAACAGCCATTGCTTCATCAGCTCCCATGGCTGAGCCATAAGCTTTCTCCCATGGGCCTAGAACTGGGGAAGGTGGTGGACTGGTCCTGTTTGCCTTAGAACTAAACAGCTTTTCCACACCCCGCTCTTCTTTACCAAGCATAAGCCCCTCTCCAAATCTGTGCTGACAGCATGGTCCAAAGAACTTGAGATGAGTTTTGCCATCCTTGCCTCTATGGAACACTCTGATTGCAATTTTGAGAGACAGATTTCTTTGCTTTTCAGTCCACCCATGACACCTTCAATATTCTTCCCCAGCATCACAATCCAAAGGCTTCAATTCTGCTTTAGTCTCCCTGATTCATTGTTCAACTTTCACACATATGTGAATAATGGAAAGGACCATGGTTTGAGTCAGAAGCACCTTAGTCCTCAAAGTAAACTACCTGCCTTCCATAACTCCAAAGAGGTCTAGTGGCAAAAAATCACCCAACAGTGACACAACTGATGATTTCTTGACTACTACTTCCATGAGCACTGATTGTATACCAAAGCAAAATGATATCCTGAACAACTTCAGTTTTGTCGTATGTAACCTATTGGTCCAGTTGTGAAGATTTTCTTTAGTCTTATTGTTTGCTTTTTCTTTTTTCCATCAAGCTATAGTCCACACTGAGGCTGAAATCCTTGATCTGTTTCCACAAATGCCTCGATTCCACCTCCTTTTCAGCAAGCAAGGTTATGGCATCCATATATGGCAGGTTGTTCACAAACTTTCCTCTAATTCTTCTCTCTGATGAAGTGCTCAGCATACAGATTGAGAAGTATGGTGAGAAGATACACCCCTGATGCTCAGTTTTCCAGATTTTAAACCATACAGTATTCCTTTGTTCTGTTCCCATACTGTATCTTGATCCACGCACAGGTTCCCCATGAGCATAATGTAGTGATCTAGAATGCTAATTGTTCCCAAGGCTATCCACAGTTTGCTGTGATGCACACAATGAAATGACTTTGCATCGTCTATAAAAGGCAAGTAAACAACTTTCTGGTAATCTCTGCTTCCAACCAAGATTCATCTGTCATCAGCAATGCTATCCCTTGCTCCACATCTCCTGAATCTAGCCTGAGTTTCTGGCAACCGCCTGTCAAAGTACTATTGCCACCATTGTTGGATGATAGCAAAATTTTGCTTGTGTGCAATAGCAATGATATTGCTCTATAATTTGAGCAACCATCTTTTACTGTAATGGCCAAAAATACAGATCTCTTCCATTCATTTGGCCAAGCTTCTGTCTTCCGAATTACCTGGTATAAATGATTGAATATTTTCAGTGCTTTGTCAGCTTGTTGAAACAGCTCACTTGGTGTGTTAGTCCGGATAGACTAGAGAAACAAATTTCAAAGCCATGCATATGGATATAAGGAATGGGTTTATATTCAAAGGGAACAGAACATTGAGAAAACATCCCAGCCCAGTCCAGCTCAAAGTCACAAGTCCGATATTAACCCACATATATTAACCCATATGCCCGAAATCACTCCATGAAGTCTCCTTCTGACTCACGAAGTCACAGGTCACTGGCTACAAAGTCCCGGCACCGACAGGGGTCTCCCCATGGCTCCTCGCTTCCAGGGCTCAGAGTCCATCAACAGCATTTCGTGGTGGCAGAAGCAACTCATCCCTGGAAAAGGCCTCCATGTGGCTGCCCAGCCTCAGCGGTCCGGCTCCATCAGGGCAAAGCCGTGTGGTTTCTCCACCGGCTACTCCAGCCTCCAGACGCCGCCATTCTCTGTTGCCTGTGATTAATCGTCTCTGAAACTAACTCCCAGCAACTGGGGAAGATAGCTTCTCATCTTCACGAGGGGAATATCGTGAATTCAAGCAAGATGAAATCCTTAACAACTTTAGTCTTTCCTCCAATGATGCTGCCTATTACTCCATTTGTCATAATGCTGTCTAGTTGTGAGGATCTTTGTTTTCTACGCATTGAGGTGTAGTCCATATAAAAGACTGCAATCTTTGATCTTCACCAGCAAGTGCTTTAAATCCTTCTCACATTCACCAAGTTAGACTGAGTCATCTGTCTATTGATGGTTGTTAATAAGTCTTCCTCCAATCATAATATCAAATTATTCTTCATATAATCCAACTTCTCTATTTGTTCAGCACATATATTGAATAGTATTGTGAGAGGATACAGCTCTGATGCACACCTTTCCTGATTTTAAACCATGCTGTATGCCCTTGTTCTGTTCCTACAGCTGCTCTCATCCATGCACAAGTTCCAAATGAGCATAATCAAATGTTCTGGAATTCCCCATGTTCCCAAAGGTATGCATCATTCATTATTATGGTCCACACAACATATACCCTCGCCATAAGTGTATCCTAAAACCAAATTATTGCTGACTGCTATTATAGGCTATAAATTTATAAATAAATCTGTGAAGATATAGGCTAGATAATCTTCAACATTACTAAACCCTATGGCTATTGAGTCATTTCCCACTAATAGTGGGGCAGAATAGAACTGCTCCTGGGTATTCTGAGAACATGAACAGTTTCAGTGTTCTCCTTCAAAGCAGCTGGAGGGTTTGAACTGCTGACCTTGCAGTAAGCAGTCCAACATCGAACCTACCATGCCACCAGGGCTCCTGTTTCCTCACACAATCTTGAATTATATGTCTCCAAATAATATTTGAGAGATGATAGCTTAATTAAATCATCATAGTGTTTTCTTGACATAATCTAATTAGTTATTAAGCAGAAGTTGTTTAGACCCATGCTGATTACTGTTTAACAGAATTTCAGTAAAGTTTAGGTTTCAATAAATGCCTTCTATTATTATTATTATTAGATAAAAAGAAAAACTCAAATTGATTAAAGCTTAGTTGTATAAACATACAGAATGAAAGTGTATAAATATCAAATATTATTAAATGCTTTATTACTCACTAAGTCAAATGGGTGTCCTAGACAGCTAATAAATTGGTATATAATCATTCTGGTAGCTACAATATATAATTACTCAGGGATCTTATACACTGATTAAACAAGGAGAAATTATTTAAAAACATGTGGTCTATTACCATGTAAAATAAGTTTGGGATTAATTCTTACAACTGTTGGATATCTAAAATGAGTAGGTAATTGAGTATATTAAAGCATTTTTATGTATATACAATAGGAAACTGTTTAAAATTTCTTAACTTTAATATATAATGCAAAAAGGAAGCAAGAAGAAATTATATTAATTCTCCCAGAGGAAGACATTATAATAAGCTGAATCATACAAATTTTAATTTTTAATTTATGGGTTAAAAGGAATTAAAGCACTTGGGGCTAGATGGAATAAGAGAAGATTATTATCGCAGGAGGGAACTTTTTGGGGGAGATCTATTTTACAGATATCATATCATCAAGACCTCATAGAAGAAATAACCTTTCAATCATATATTCTAAACTCAAAGAGAATTTTATCATGTTTCTTGTATAATGAAATGTTAATGTGATTCAACTCAACTGATAAAATTCTAAGTGAGTGATTCATTTTCAACAGCATTTCTCCCTAATTAAAGGACTGATTTAATTTGCTACATACAAAATGGCCTGTTTTTCAAAATGGCAACTCTATCCATAAGCTGAGTATAGCCTTTCTCACATAAAGGGAGAGTGTTCTTTGGAGAGTGGCAGTCCCAAAACTACATTCACAAACTACAATATTTTTAGGCAAATAATGCATGTGTTAAGCTTTTGGTTTGTTTGTTGTTGTTGTTGTTTTGCCAGTCTCATAACTCCCTTATATATTATATTCTTAACCATGATATTTTAAATGTACAGGCACATAAGTAACATTGACATGCTAGTTATAAAAATGTGATAAACATCAAACAAATGGAAAAATGCATTGTACATGCATTGAAGATAATCTTCAGCTCATCAAAACCCCTCTCGTTATTCTTCCTATATTTGATTCCACTTCAGATTCACAAAATCTTTATAAAAATCATAATCTTTAAGATATTTGTAGGAGGACGAGCTCACACATAGTAGTGGGAGAAATAGGAGGGTGCAACACTCCCCCCTCAAAAAAACAAGCAAACAAACCTGGACTTGCATTGGGCAGAGCACAACTTTTGCAGGATGCTTTTGTCCCATTAAGTGAGCATCAAGCAACTCTGTCTGAGTTAGTGCACCCAGTGGCATCATCCAGAAAGCTTCTTTTTTGTCAAAGTGAATTTTTTTGTATAAGCAGTTTTACTTGAACCTCATTTTTTGTGATGGACAATGTAAGGGAAGAGCGTACGGCTGTCAAATTTTGTTTTCTGCTCTGGAAAATGCCACAGAAACTGTTGCAATGTGGAACACACCTTTCAAGGATGGCGCTGTAGGAAAAACTCAGATGTACAAGGTGTTTTCTCATTTCAGAAAAAGTAAAATGTCGATTAATGACAAGCCTCATTCTGAATGTCTGTCAACTTCCTGAGAGGATGAAAATGTCAACTCACAGTGCATTTGAAGTGTGTCCCACCCAATCAGACTGTTAATCAAGCTTTCTATTTAGAGATTCTAAAAAGATTGCATGGCAGTGTGTGACAAAAAAGGCTGATTTATGGCAGACAGGGGGCAGGTTTTGCCACCAACACAAGGCCCTTGCTCATGCAGCCATCTCAGTGTGCCAGTTTCTGGCAAGCAAAAACAAAAACAAAAACAACAGCATGTCTCTCTTGCTCGTATGCGCCTTACTCACCTGACCTTATTCCATGTGACTTCTTTTATTTCTGAGAATGCGGAGGGACATTTGTGATAACAATTTAACAATGTAGAAGAGGGGAAAGCAAAAAATGAGAGGGATACAGTGAGTCATCCAAACAGATAACTTTGAAATTTTTTTCCAAAATGGAATTGCAGATTTAGAAAATAGATTCAGTGTAATGAAGAATGTCTTGAAGGTGAAAGATTGTTTGTAAAAAAGTTACCATAAAAGAAGACCACTTACCTGTGCGATCATGAGGTGCTGAAACAATCAGGTATCAAAAAACAAAAATCAAAATCAATGGACCAATTGACTCCCAATATCGCTGATGAAAAATGGATACAAAGGCAAACAAAGTAGAAGAAATGATGGTACCCAGCTAACAAATGATTGAATGCCTGGAATCTCAAAGACTTGAAGATAATTGAGTCACCATTCAGCGCAGAAACAGCAAAGTCCACATGCAGGAAGCACACCAGCATGCGTGATCAAGAGGGGCCGAAGGGAGCAGATATCGAGCACCAAAGAACAA